>JAMXBD010002434.1:0-196391 GCA_024138025.1 Combretum micranthum
CCCTAGGAATAAAACAAGGAGAATTTATACACGAACACAAAGGCTGGCGCGAGACAAAACATAAGCTAGCAGCTTTGGATTGAGCGGTAAACTTCGGCGTTCTGAAACAATCAATGCCAGCATATATGTCGGCCGCATATACCACCTAGGCTAGTGGCGCTGGAGCCCCACTACAAGCTCTCGGCAAACATTTGCAATTTTGAGGCCGGTTGATATTGAGAAGTAAGCCAACGGTGTATGGTGATCTTTAGCCAGTGTACAGCACATTCAAGCTCCTTTGTTTCCAAAAAACTCCTTGTAACCAAGTCCTCATCCAAGTATATCTCATATAATTAAGATATCATTGATTTCAATGCCTTCTAAATATATACAACATATATTTATGATCTCCTTGTTATAGACTCATATGAATTGGATCTATAACCTAATAATCTCTCCCTCCAACTCATATGGAGGGTTTCATCATAGCTGCTGTCTTCTTGCGACACCTTTTGTTTGACTGAACCCTTTCACATCTAGTTTTTGCCTTGTACCTTAATTGTGAGCTCTTTTTATCAATCTTCAATTTGTATGCCCTTTTGTGCTTCAGTGGTCTCTTGCCCTTAGGCAGTTTCACCAAGTCATGTTTGTGATTCTCATACAAGGATTCTATCATGTCTTTCATGTAACACATATCTATGTGAACTACATCTAACACATGAGATTTCCTAGCAGGTGTATCTCTATGAAATGCAAACCTATGTTGTTTTTTAGCCAGGCAGTTAGTACAAGTTTCCAAAGGAGTACCTTTTGCATCAAGGAGAAGTTGCTTCTTAATAAGCATCTGAAGCTCTTTCCCGCTCATGTGACCAAGCTGCTTATGCTACAGTTCCATAGAACTATCATTTATCAAATTCAGATCTCCTTCACTCAGATTTGCTAACATTAAGTAAAGGGTATTGATTTTCTTCCCTTTAGCCATAATGAGAAAAATATTGGTGAGCTTCCATCTACCTTCGCCAAAGTGGCTTTTATAGCCTTCATCATCAAGTTTTCCTGTAGAGATAAGGTTTAAGCGGATATCTAAAACATGTCTGACGTCTCTGAGAATAAGCTTGCAACCAGTGTTAATCTTCAAAAAATATTACCAATGCTAATTATTTTGGATATACCATTATTTCCCATCTTGACATTGCTATAATCACCAGCAATGTAAGAGGAGAAGAATTCACCATATGAAGTGACATGAAAGGAGGCGCTGGAGTCTATGAGTCAATCATTGTCATGACATGTAAGACTAGCACAGTCCTCATTCCAGCTAACAATAATCTCTTCATCTACCGTTGCAACAGTTCTGTCTTCATCCTTTTCATCACTTTTATCCTTACCCTGCTGTCTCTTCCAGAGTCTGCATTCTCTCTTAAAGTGCCTTAGCTTGTCATAATAAAACCATTTAATGTTCTTCCTTCCTCTGGATTTAGATCTTCCCCTGGATATGTCCGATGTATATACCTTCCTTACTTATCGGTAACTAATGCCCTATACTTATAATATATATCAAGATCCTTCTTCCTAGCCTCTTCATTCATCCAGTCATCCTTCAATTGCAAGAGTGAGAATTCCACCTGGGGCAGAGTTACTGATAGACACAACAAGAGTCTCCTAGTTGTCAAGTAAAGAACTCAACAACAATAGTGCCTGGATCTCATCTTCAAGACCAGCTTCATGGCAGATGACTAATTCACAAGCCCTTGAAAATCATTTAAGTGCTCTGTCATATTGGTTCCATCCTTATATTTCATATTAACTACTCTCCTAATCAAGAAGGTTTTATTTAAAGCAGTCTACCTCTCATACATGGAGTCAAACTTCTTCTATAGGACATCAGCCTTGGTTTCCTATGCAACATGGTGATACACACTCTGATCGACCCATTGCCAGATATAAACAATAGTCTTTCTAAGCAGGATTGCCTAATCTACATTAGACTTATTCTCTGGCTTCACAATGTCACCACGCAAAGACAAATATAAATCTTTACAATACAATAAATTTTTCATCATAGATTTCTAGATGGAGTAATTTGTGAATTTAGTTTAATCATCGTACTTGATGATTTTGCCATATCTAAACTACAATAAAACCCTAATTCTTTTTTAACCCAAGGCTCTAATACCACTTATTAGGAAAAGATCTAACCTTTTTCCTCTTGCCAATGCGATAACAAACAAAAATAATCAAATTGTGGAAAATTAAAATCAATGACACTAGAATTTATATGAAAAACCCCAATTTAGGAAAAAACCATGGGACCAACAGTGCACAATTTTTCCACTATCAAATAATGGGATATACAAGTTTTCCTCACTAGATAACACTAGTTGATCACTCAATCATCGCCACAAACAGTGGATCACTATTTCATCACCACGACGGTGGATTTCTGTTTTTTCACGAAACTGGTGGATCTCATAAAACTTCACCATAAGTAGTGGATTTCAACAAGAACAAGTTTCTCTCTCTCTAGAGCTCTCTCAAGGATTAAGAATGGCCTCCACACTCATTACATAAGACCCTAGGAACAAAACAAGGAGAATTTATACAAGAACACAAAGGCTGACACGAGATAAAACATAGGTTGGCGGCTTTGGATTAGGCACTAAACTTCGGTATTCTGGAACAACTGAAGTCAGCATGTACGTCGGCAGCGTTTGCCTCTACACTCTACGCTGTCAACGTTGGAGTCGACATAGCACACTGCAAGCTCTCGATAAACATTTGCAATTTCAAGGTCGGTTGATATTGAGAAGTAGGTCGGTGATGTACAGTAATCTTCGGTCGGTGTACAACAAATTCAAGCTCCTTTATTTGCAAAAAAACCTCTTGCATCCAAATCATCTTCTAGGTATATCTCATATACTTAGGATATTCTTGATTTCAATATCTTCTAAATATATACAACATATATTTAGGATATTCTTGTTATAGACCCATATAAGTTTGATCTATAACCCAACAATAAGTATCTCTACTCTACATTTCTTATACTTAGTCGCTACATATTTCCGGCTAATCATTTATGGACTTCTTTTTATGTTTATGTTTTGCATCATAAACTGTGATTAAATTGGGCTACTTTGTCACGATCAGAAATAAGACCTTTGGATGCTCCCAAAAGCGCTGCCACTTCCCTTTTATATTCAAGTCGCTGTTATGCTGTGACAAATGCTCACACTGTTCGCTATCCCATCTGGTCCACAGGTTTATTCGTTCCAAAGTCATGGTCTGCAGCTTCTTTGACACACATATCAGCTTGAGCCGGCTTGTTCTTGCCTGGGATATGCCCTCTGTCTAATTCAATCCATCTCAAGTCAAACTAGGCTGAAATATGAACTCTGAATCTCTCTCTAATATCATTCATCTATGCTGGAAAAAAAAATCAAATGTTGGGGCAGATCAAATTCGTTTGATAGCCTATTAGAGTAATGAGCTACAAATGACTTAACTAAAATTAGAGAATGTAAAGATGAATACTTAACATCTTCATGGCTTTATATCCCACCCAATCCACGCCTGTTTAGACATTCAAATCATGTAACATGAATGAAACAGTGTAGGTAGAGCATGCAATTGGGTTAGGTTCATGGTTTTTCAATTTGTAAATTTTGATGAAAATCTGAATGATAAGACCTTGACTTAGTAGGTCGTGAGCTTGAAGATTTAATTCAATGCTTCAAAGATGGAACTTTTCACTTTAAGAACTATAGAGTAAGTAGTTACTCGTTCCAAGGTGTTTTTGATTTTTTAAAATTATTATTTAATATATATTTATAACATTTGACGTTTGCTCGCTCAAATGGAACAGCAAACTAAAATTCAACTATTGAAGAAAGCCAAATTTTTGTTCAATTCGATTTAGTCTGATCCATAAGTGGACAGGGTCTTATACGCAACCTATTGCTGAGTCATTATGCCCAGATGACTCCCATGAGTGCTCTTGACAGAGCCATTTTTCAATATTTCCGCAATAACTATTATTTTGACTTTTCTAATCGTGATTTAAAGCTTATTGGAATTCTAGTTTGGATTGCTAAACGTAACAGAACTGCTGGGTAAATAAGCGTAATCAAGCCGAGTTGATGATGAGCTACTCAAGCTCAAGTTGATATGAGTACAATTAGTGAATAAGTTAAGTCCAAGTTTAAAATAAAGCTTATTTATTCAAATAAATTGAATTTAAACTTTAATTTAAGCTCATAAACTGTCATATGAATAACCTATCTAAAACTTCTGAGTAAGCTTATGTGTAGGATCATAAGCAATCCCACTAAAAACTTGTTAATGGGTTCATTAGTAGCCTTATGAGTTTATATTTATAATATATTCTATAGAAATACATAAGAAAAAAAAAGAAAAAAACATTAGCTTATGTTTAATATATATGTATATGCATATATATATATATATATTTTACAACTTGCTAGCTTTTATTCATCATTTTTAGGTTTAAAAAAATCAAAATATTAAAAAATTCAAATGGAAAATTAATCAAACATGAATTAAAAAAGAAAAAAAGTTATTTATTTAAAAAAACTGAGTTCAAGAATAAATTTCAGATTCAATAAAAAAACCTGACTCTAGTCATTTATTGCCAATTCAAAGAAAGAAGCCAAACTTCCTAAGAACAGCAATTTTACTTTAATTTTAAATCATTTTACTTCAATTCTAATATAAATTAAAATGTGTACAAATAATAAACTGCACAAAGTTCCAAGTCCCTTATCCAGAAAGTCGATCAAAAGATTTCCAGAAAACAGCAATACCAATAACAGAACCCTAAGTCCAGAATGTACATATAAATCAGTATCAAGCTTCCTTTTGCTTAGGTTTTTGCAATGGAAACAAGCTTATATACCCGGCCAGCCAAACCCGACCGATAAATGGACAAACCCAATAAACACAGAATTGCTCCCAACTATTATGCTGATTCATATAAGCCCACCCATAAGCATTAGCCGGGTTCATAGCTGGTCCCGTATAACCCGATCCAACAACAACCATTCCAACGGTCACCAAAGCAACCAAATAAATCTTCAAAAACAAGTTCCTCGGACCTTTCGTTAAAATCACCAAAATCGCAAAACTTATGACAAAAGTCAACAACCCTTCAGCTAAGGCCCCGGTTTGCAAATTCACTTTGAGGGAGGGACCTTTTAGCAAAACTTGTACTTTGAGGGCATGACATGCGAAATCCCTGTTAGAATAAAATCAAATCACGTTCCATTGTCAAAATCTCATCTTTTTAGAAGGTATAGTGTTACAGATTCCAGATTAGACTCGAGAGAGGACAGGTCGCATATAAGACGTGCGTAACTAATCCCTTCACTAACCATGATAAATCTCAAATTCAGTTACCTCAATTTTGTAGAAAAATAAATTTTGCACAGCAATTTTTGTTTTTGCACCTTAACTTTGAAGTTATAAGTTTAATCAAATTTTTTTTATTATTTTTATTACTTCTTAATTATGTTTATTATATTTGCTCAAAATAAAATAAATAATCTATAATCGACGTTTTGATATTTCTCCTAGAAACATCTAACACTTATAAGTTGCTCCTTCTATGTTTGAAATTAAAAATAAATGATACTAATAAAATAATAAAAATAATCAAAAAAAATTATTTGATTGGATGTACTATATTATGATTATTTTTACATCATAATTTTATCGTCGTTTTAAATTATTTATTAAAAAATAAATATAATTAAAAAATAATAATTTTACTATAAGTTATAGCAGCCCCACCTTAAATTGGCCACATCAAGTTTATGTACCAATTGAGTTTTTATACAATATTTAAGACAATTTTCCCACTAATTATTCCATAGGTCAAATAATAAAAGCAATAAAAGTCTCAGCTCGAATCTATTTACGCATGAAATTCTATATCCTATCTGTTGAGTAGTCAATACAACAATCATTAAAAAAATAGATAGTTCCGGAACCATACCACTTTTAGGAGGTAACTGGTAAAATTATTATCAGGAAAATACTATAGAAAAAAAAAATCACAATAATAGTTAATTACATGACATACCCTTAGCTCCTAGAACACCTCCCAAGGCTTGGGCCGGGAAGCTGACAGCAAAGGAGAGAAGCGAAGTTGAGCGGAGCCCGGCGGCAGAGGAGGCGACGGTGGTGGCGGGATTGAAGCTGGCTCCACCGAGGAGGCTGGAGAGTATGGAAAACAAGAGGATAAGGATGGTGAGGAGTAGGGTTGTGAGGAAGAGTCCGGGGAGAGAGCGTGGTGGGATGGATAAGTAGGAGGATAGTATGTAAGTGAGGAATCCGAGAGTGTTGACGCTAAAAATCCACATGGAGGTTAGGAGTAAGTCCGATATTGCTGATTTGATGATTCCCATGTTTGATCTTTTTTTGTTTTGAGTTTGTGGGTTTGTCGAGTTGAGTGATGAAGGGTAATTTGGTCGGAGGAAAAACGATCGCGTTTTACTCTGATATCGTCTCTCTCGATTTCCTCGTAACGTGTGTCTCTGTGGTTGGTTTGTTTTTTGTGCTTGTTGAATGCTGACTTTTCCCCTTGAACATATTCGATCATGGGTCATGTATGACTGTATGTGGTGGGGTAGTTGGAAACGCGAATTGTGACTGGAAGATAGAGAGGAGCACGAGAAGGGTAGTATATGCTGTATTCCTCTCTATAATTTTTTCGTGATTATCCGATCAACTATTTAATTATTATTAAAATAAATATAATTATTAAAATATTAATTATTTTAATATTTTAATTATTATTAGATGTAATATAAACCATTATATAATAATAAATGTAATTCTATCAAAACTAACGACGAGAACGTAAAATTTTCTAGGTTTTTTAAGCATGTTGGATTTGGGATAAAAAAATGGGAATTAAAAGGAAACCGGCGAGAGAGAGACCAAGAGGGGAGGGAAAGAAAATTAAATTATATATATGAATAGAGATGAAATAGGGAAAAAAAAGTCTGCGGAAGGAGTGTTTATTTAGTATAATAATATTTTAAAGTGTTCATTTCAAAAATTACCAAACAAAATAACTTGAAAATTTTAAGTGTTTATGTGGTAAAATAATATTTTAGTCTTTTCATATACTTTCTTCTATATTTTCTCATGTGTAGAGATTAGGACTGTAAACGATATGAGTCGAGATGATGCAGTATCAAGCTTGAACTCAACTCAAATGAAAAAACTCAAAATTCAAACTCGACTCAAATTCGAATGAGCTTTAATTTTGAAACTCAAATTCGATTCAAATTGATAATCGACGAACTCAAGCTTGACTTAGTTAGATTCGATTATTCCTATAAAAATAATTAAATTAAAAAAATTGAGATTTGGGAATAAAATAGAGTTTTTAGTTGACATGGTTTTATAATATAATAAGTGTAAACCATTTAATATAAAGAGAAAAAAAAAGTAAGGAATGAAAATAAGCTTTTAAAAAGGGAAAATACAAATTGTATAATTTTTTCATAAAAATAAAAGTTCAGACATACTAGCAAGTTACTTGAATAAAGTATTTTAAAACTCGAACTCGATAGCGACTTAAGTAGCTCAAACTCAATTGCAACCGAGTTGAATTTCAATTATCACCAAGTCGAACTTAAATAGGTTTGACTTACTTATAGTCTTAATAGAGATAAAGCTACAAACCAGCTAATCTTAACATGTGATGAGCTATTCGAACTCGACTTGTCAAGCTGAGTTCGAGTTTAACAAAATTTGCTCATTTAAATAAGTTAATATCTCACTTTTATTTAGGTTTTCAAGTCAGCTCATTTAAATTTGTAACTAACCTCATTTAGTTTTGTGGGTAGGTTTATAAGTTATATATTGCATATTATATATTATATATATAATTTAAAACCAAAAAAAAAAAAAAAACTATGCATACATGTAAATCAAATTCTTATTCATCATCCATTTATTTGTGTGTGTATTCATTTTGTATTTATAACTTACAAGTTCAATTATTTGTGAACTACTACATTCAATTTTTAAGCTTAACCTTGCTTAAATGTGATTTATAAGTAAGTTGCACTTGAATAAGTCTAATTATCTAATAAGTTGAGCTTGAGTCTACATTTCAAACTTAATTAAAAAACTCTATTCAATTTGAACTTGAAATTTGTTTTTAAATAAGTTCAGTCTAAGCCTTCGAAAACTTAGCATGATGCATGTTGAACTTGACTTAGATTGACTCAACTCATTTACAAACCTTTTATAGACAAAATTTGTTTATGTGGTTCAAGAAAACTTTGATTAAAAATTCATTCATTTAATTTTCTTCATTTCTCCAAATAAGGGGGAAATAGTTTTTTCTCTCCAATTCCCTTCCTTCCTTTCTTTCATCCTATTCGAACATAGTGTTAAAGGAAATTTAGCAGTTTAGTACAGGGACCATTTACCCCCACACTAATGTTAAGTAAAATGATAAATAAGATAACAAAAGCTAAGAGTACTTAATTTTATTTTTTATTTTTAAATTGCAAATGAAAGCTCAAAAGTTAACTATAACCTATCTTGCATTTATGCAGTTTAATGGCTAATAAAAATATGAGAGGTTCGGTCTACATAGTTATCAAAATTGTGATTCTACCTATTGGATTATATGAACTTATGATTTTTGGAGGTCTTATTAAGTTGACTTATGTGTAGAATTGTTGTTGTTTTTTTTTTTACGATTCTTACAATTTCAGTCGACTCTATACCTAAACTCAGTAAAGTCCAAGTTTTCAACTGAGTTAACGGACTCTACCTACTGAAGACAACTAAGCTAAAATGTAAAAAATGCAACCGTGTTTTTACAAACTCATCAACTATTAGGATAATACATATTTTCAATCACATTTTGATTTTGTTCTCATACATTCTCTTTTTCCCTTCCTCCCCCTAACTCCCATGTTTCATATTCATATAATTCATTTAAGTTAAGTAGAGTTATAATTATAAAGTTTATAAGAAGACTTGTTTATTTTATTTACATAGTTACGAATTTAAGAAAAGTTAAGAAGTTTGATTCTTCTTCAATTCATTGCTTTTTTTTTTAAACAACTTAATAAAAGAAAAAACTTAATTATGATCTCACTTGCTCTTTTTCTCATGTATATTATTTTATGGATTAAGAATAATTACAAAAAGAGAAACTAGTTTCTTTATTTATTTATTTATTTTTACATCCATTATATATTTCAAGTTTTTTACAACTTCTTAAAGCATATCTATACTTTTTGAAAACTATTTTACATAGGCTGTAGAAACTTACGTTTCTACATTTCAATTCTACTTTCTACATTTCGATTCTACTAACATTCTAACGATTTCTACGTCAAATCACGAGTTTGAAAACCTTACCGGTTTGGACTTCTTGTAATTGATTCGTACTACTTGGATTGCTTTGCATCGAAAAAACATATTGTGGTTCAAAAAGGTTTATACTCTTTATAAATAATTCTATCTATTAGACTAGTTCTGCTTCGTAAAGTGTTATGTTCTCAAAGTAATCCAAACTTATTATATATGTCTATTTGATATGGGCCATTAGGAGCACTAGCATTTTGGAAACAACAAGTGATCCATACCACTTTTCAATTGAACTTTTAAGATATCCTGCAAACAAAAAGGATAACTAAACTTTACACAAGTTCGAATTATAACAAATTTGATCTAGACCACTGTGCACACTGACTTTACAAACACCAAAATGGGGACAAGCAACTCTTGTCACGATTTCATCTATTTGATAACTTGAGATCATCAATTTTGTTGGCTAAAATATGTCAACTTAGTTTGTTACAAAATTAACTTGATTTATAGTTTTGTCTCATCAAAATCAATCGTGAACTTTTAGGTTCAACAATGAAAAGATAATTCAATCCATATATTATTTCATTCCTTTGGTTCTCATTATTTATATTTATCAAATATTGAATGTTGAAATATTTCTATATTTCCTTTCATTTTTATTCTTCAAATGCGAACAATATTAAAAGTTGTACTTCCTTTAGTTTTGTTTCCTTTCTTTTCCTTTTCACAGTTTTTATTTCTTTTCTACTTTTCATAAAACTTGATAAACATAGTATAAAATTCCTTCCCTATATATAAGTATAACATAATATCCCATATGTTTAATCTATTAAGGGTTTGCACGTTTAGAATTCTTAATGCAAGAGAACAATGAACTAGGTGAATATATTGCATACTCATCGGTGAAGATTCTCATTCTGCATTTTGGAAGTGGTGTGATATGCTTTATCTTTTGCATGCCTAAATATCACTTTGATACCTAAACATTATCGGTTTTTATAATTACCTAGTTATAGTTTAAACTTGTTAATTTGCTACCTACAAATTTTTTAAGGTCATTATTATTTGAATTAAGTATTTAATTATAAAATGAATAAATTTCAAGTAGATAATTGCAACAAAAATATGCAAATTTTAGATAATGAAATGCAAAAATAAACCAACTTCAAGTACAAATTAAATTTTCAAATTTAAAGTTGTTAATTGTAAAAAAAAAAAAAAAACATCATAGAACATTTATCTTATAATTCTGTTTGGATTGTCTAATTCTCATATGTATTTGATTAGCATTTGTATCTTATTTGTATCTTCGTATCTTGTCTATTTGATTTACTTATGAGTTAAAATATTTGTTTTTCTTTTTTTGGCCAAACAAAAATATTTGTATTTTATCCATATTTATTTTTTTATAAACAGTCTATTTGAAAACAACAAAAATAAGATATCAAAGAAACTCGAAAATGACGAACCAAATAGACCTTGTTTCATCATTTTATGGTTATTTTTCCATCTTATTTCTGTCATTTTCAAACAAATGTTTGTCCAAAAAATAGATACAGATGAAAAATCGACAGTTTTACTAATAAAAAGAATCAAACAAATCCAACACTGAATGGTATAGTTAAGATAGATGAAAAACATGTAGATTATATGCATATTAGATACTGATAAGATACAGTTTGTTTCATCATTTTCTGATTATTTTGCCACCTTATTTCTATAGTTTTCAAACAAAATGTTTGTTAAGAAACGTATACAAATAATAAAGATCAAACAGATCTTATTTCTATGAAAGATAAACATTTTTACTCATCAAGACAATCTAAATAGACTTTGTATTTGGTCCATGGCATAGTGTCAGTTTGGCATTCGTTTAATGTCTGTTTCAATCAAACTAATTATCACAAACAGATACAGATGAAAATAAAACAGACATTTTTATTCATAAATAAGCGTTATAAATCAAATGTAGATAAAATATAAAACAGAATGTTATTTCACCAATAGGCCTTAAGCCTGTAGATTTTTGTTTCACCCTACAAGCTATGTCTTAACCTGATTGTCGAACCTCTAATTTTTTAGCATCTATGCTCAGAGGAAACTTTTCCTAACCTATCAGCCTAGGTTTATTAATATTAAATAAGTCTAAAAAAGAATAATATTTAATAAGGTGTTATTTTATTTTATAAGGAGAAATTATTCTTCCTCAAAATTGCCTTTATCTTTAATTTTCAGAAATTATTCCCATTGAACTTCTCAATCTCAAATTTTGCTAGCAATTTTTAAACAAACTAAATCAACATGCACAATTTCCACCATAAATAATATTTGCGTTGTGAATGATGACCAACAACCTATGGCTCTAATAGTAAACTAGAGTTATTAAAATAATATATGGCAACTAGAATAGACTAGAGAAATTCTTTATTGAATGAAAGATTATTACAACTTCTCTAAATACAAGAAGAGACCAATAATATTTTTTCTTGAAATAAGAAATACATAAAAAAAAACTCTCAAAGAAACTATTTGCTTTCTTTTTATTTGGTTTTTTATTATGAGAAATGGGATAATCTAACTCATGTAAAATGGTAGGTATTTATAGTTCACAACATTAACTTTTCTCTAATATAATACCAAAATTGTAGGATATTGCTTCTCTTTCTCAAACATTGATGGTGGCAAATATTTTGTAGGCCTACACCATCAATCTATTTCCTTTTGTTTGATTTATTCTATGCCACAAAAGTGGCTTTACTATTTTTACATATTCCTCATCTATTCCATATGATATGAAATAGATATTCCTTAGGATAAAATCTTAAAAAAAAAAAAAAAAACCTTCTATAATAATAGAGATAGAATATCACTTCTATTCCGATCAATCAAATGCAATGTTTAGTAATGTAATTTTTTATTTTTTTTTTTACTTATAAGACCGTCAAGTTTTTTAATTTTCGATGTTCAAGTTGTTTTATTAGTAGTTAGTACTATTACAACATTAGAGGACTTTGTAAATTAAGATACATGAGTTCCATTCACAATAACCAATACAATATAACTATCAAATTGATGTTGGCATGGGAAAGGGTGAGATTATCTATCGAAGTATAGACTTTGTTATAACGTTTATTATTAGTAGTATTGATAATTCATGATAGCAATTGTGTTCGCATTTAAATAGCTTTGTATTTTAAGGAAAAAAAAATTCAAACCATTATTAATTTCATATACAACCTTTAAAATAGTTATATGTTGCCTTTAGTATTCCAATTGATCATTTTTATAAATTAAACGGTTGTAAATAAATCAATAAAATAGACGGAAATACAAAAGAAATAAAATGATCGTCAGAAATCACATAAGTTGAATATTTAAACAAAATATCACGATCCAGCAAAAGTTTTAATAGAGCAAGTTTAATCAGATATAACGCATGCACGAATTAGTTAAAAGTAAATGTCAAATTTAATATCTCGATTTGACTTAAAAATTTAATTTAATACTTATATTTTAAAATGATTAACTTAATACCTACTTAAACATGTGGCTTCCTTAACAAAATTTGTTATATTTGTATGCGCAAAAAAGATAATATATTTATACTAATGCTCTTAGCGCAGTTTCTTTTATATAAAAAAAAAAAGGAAACAAACAGTATTAGTGAGGCAATAAATTTTGATTGAATAATAAATTGAGCATTTTAAAGTTTAGGTATCAAATTGAATTTTTGTAGTAACATGCATCATTGCACAGAATAGGATCAGAAGTAAATAAAAGCCCATATATCTGTAAGGCCCACCTTCCAGGAAATTGGGCATACGCCCAAAGCAACACCTATCCTTGTGAAGTTGTGAATTGAAAGACCAACCCAATCAGTCCACATCACAATTCACACGCCATGTTACAAGCCCATGTCCACTAAAATTAATGGAAGCTCGGCCCAGCAGCTACAACAGAGTAAAAATACCACATACAGATTTACCGAGCAGGTTGTATTTTCTTTTAGTTATTTAGCATTGTAAATTAACAGGATCTACACCGGTTGCAATGGGAGACGTAATTTGTGCTTATTTTTTTAATGATTGGAATTCTGAAATTTCTAATAAAGATCAAGTTTTCACTTTGTTTTTATTATTTTTGTTCATAAATTGTATTTTTCCTCTGATGATATATGCTTTTTATTTTATTAATAAATTATATTTAACTGCTTTGGAAATTAGATGGATAGATCTATGATGTTATAATATTAAATATTTAAATATCAATATGTTCTTAACCTTTTGCTCATGGAACATATATTTTATATGATGTGAAATGTATGCTTATTACGGGTAAAACTAAAAAAAAATCAAGAAAGTTGGGTTTTAAAAACAAATTTTTTATCTTTGAACGTAAATTTCTATCGTAAAAATAAGATATAAGCTATTTTATTAATTTTTCATTATATAATTTTTATCTTTAAAGATAAATTTTACTATAGTGAAAGTAACACCAAATTAATTGGATAACATCAAATTACAAGCAAGACATGGAGAATTATCCATTATAATTAGATTATGGTTTGAAGTATAGAATATTTAGTTAAGCAGATAATCTTGTCTAGGAAATGACTGACTTTGTTAATTGATTAGCTAAATCTATACTCTGAGAGAAGTGATTAGAGATTATTTCATGTTTGACCATCATTAAGAAAATTACATAAATACAACTTGGATAAAAATAATTACATAACTACCATCACTATATCTAATGTTAAACATGTAATATAAGGTTTTTTTGTTTATTGCATGTTGAACATGCGACACATATGTAATTATTTAACATATATTGCATGAGTAACATATGATGCACATTTAGACCTATATTCCCTCTTTAACATGCCATATAGTTATTTTCATAAGTTTGACTCCATACAGTCGCTATATCTTTTTTCTAATATACGATACATATACAAACTTTTATATTTTTTCTCTAACATACAATATAAAGGTGGTGATAGTTTTTTTCTACAAATTTTTGTAATTTTTTTTTGTAAGAACAATAGACACGTGTTTCACCCAGAGTGATTAAGCTATAATATTTTAAGGGATAATGTTAAATTTAGTACCTAAACTTTGATTCACTACATGAAATTTGATTTTTAATTAATTATCTATAATTTGAAAATTTTTATTCCGATATTTGATTTAGCTTCTTAATTTTAATGGCACTGCCTTTATTAATTTTGTCTATATCATTTACATAGTTAATCTTTTATTTTTAACCAATTACAAACGATTGTATATCTTAAATAATTATTTTGACAAAGATATTCTACTTTGAATACATATAAAGCGGTGGAATTGATATCTCATAGATAGTGTTAACACAAGTAGCAACTTATAATTGTCAAAAAGATTATATATTCTTTAACGAATATCTTTATTAAATAATTACTTGGAATACGTGATTTAATTAGAAAAGACAATTGCACAAATAACTCAACAGGAGGTTAACAAAAGTATTGTAAATGAGTTTGAAAATTCCGATTGAGTACTAAAATTAATAAGCTAAAACTACAGGAATTAATTGAATAATTGTCCAAAGTTCATATATCAAATGCCATATTATTCCATGTTTTGATACTTAAAAGTAAAATCAAAAGAAAATAATCTAAACTTGTCAAGAATCAATAGTCAAATATAATACATTTTAACATTATGACTAGTAGCATCAATAAAATTTTCAATTTGCTAGTTAATTTATTTAATGATTTGGGTATCAATATTCCTTTATATGGTTTTTTAAAGCAGTTTTAGATTTTATAATTTAGTAAATTGTGCTTTTTTTTAAATATAAAGAAAAAGGACTAGTATAATTAAAAACCAGTACCAATTACACATCTCTTCAAGTCAAATATGAAACAGGATCTTATCTTGCCTAGCCATGGCAGGTCCAGCCACCAGGTCAGGTCTGACCCATCAAGCGGACCGACAGATCTTTAAGGCTCTCGTATTAAAAAAATAAAAATTAATTACTCAATAAAAAGGGATGGATTGGACTTATCTCGACTTACCCTAATACCCGACAAGTCCATGGATTAAACACGCCCCTCCCTTTATAAACCCCCAGAATTTTCCCATTCTAAATAAACCTTTATAACATTATGCTAGGGCATACCATAGCGTTCCTTTATAGGTATAAAACCTTAAAAATATCAGATAATGATTTGAACAGATACTGAAAACCTGAAAATCATCTTAAAAAACCTTGTAACGAAACAAAGATAGTTTTAATATCATAGAATAGGAATCAAAACCCTAAGGTCAAGCTCAATGATATTACTATAGGATTTTAGGGCTAAAAATTAGTTTAAAAATGTAAACTCAAAATTTTGTGGCTTGACTCTTAATAATAGCCAATCACATAATCTTGAAGCCCCAAATTTTAGCATCAAGAATTACCTACATTAAATTTGCATCACCATGTAGTATAAATAATTATGTCTCTAATTCATAAATAAAATTGTCCTCCGATTCATAAATATTCATCAATAATAAATTGATTTGTCCATGTATATAATAGAAATACAAATATTTTATAAGAAGAATGAAAATCCTATCTTTTTCTTTGCCAAAATCGTAGATGATCAAAGGCATTTGCACCAAATCATAGGGGTGTTTACCAATCGGTTAACTAGTCCATGGCCCTATTTTTTTAGCATAATCATAATGATCGATTTTTTAATATCCTGATCCTTAACTGATCCATTATAAATGCTTAATCGCCTTAACAGTTAACAGTTTTATTTGGTTAATTTATTCGGTTTTTAACCTAACTTAATGGTTTCAACAAATCAAATTGGTAATTTCAACCAACCTTATTTTTTAACCTTTATCATAGAGTTTTTCTTTAAATTGTTATATATACTACAAGAGCTAAAAAAAAGGAAAATCAAATTAAGGAAAAGAGGGAAAACAAACCTTTGGATGTATCATTATCAATAAAATCAAACCAAATCAATTACCATATTTACTCCATCAAACATAGGACAATAGTATTTTAATCGAAATCCAATGAATATTAACATAGATAAATTATATGTATATATAATTATATATAAATATATTTATAAATATTGAAACATTAACCGTTAACTATCGGTTTTTTGTGGTTACAAACCGAAACCTGGAAAAATGAAAATCGTAATCCTAAAAGAAACCAACGAACCGGTCAATCACATTTTTCGGATTGGTTTTATAGTTTCGGTTCAGTTTTTCATTTCATCGGTTTTTTTTGCACACTCCTACCGCATCATTCTTTTTACCAATTCCAACAAATATCTACACATTTGTACAAAAGTCAATTGTATCCATGATAACCATCATTCATAAGCCATCTCCATCATGCCTAAAGTACAATTTTTGTACACTAAAATTTATTACGAGCTTTCTTTAATGCTTTGTCATTTCAAAATACCAACATGATTTTCTTTAAAAAAAGAAACGGGGAAAGCTTTCTCACTCACTTTCATTTCTCTCTCTCTCTCTCTCGGATCCCTCCTCTCCTCTGTCCCTTTCTCTCTTCCTTTCATTCTCTCATTTTGTCTCTCTTGTCCTCCTTTCCCCTTTTCAAACAAGCCAATAAAGCTCACCTTTACCCCTAATAAGGAAAAATAGTGTTTTTATGCTCCAAAAAGAAAGGACCTTTGAGTAGAAGTCACCAAGACATTGAAGCTTCTAGGTAAGATAAGGTTTCTCTTTCTTTAGGTTGCTAACTTTTATGGTAATGTGCTAAAAAACTTTCTTTTATCACCTTCGTAGTTCGGATATACATCCTAAAGAAGGGAGTGATAAACCATCACTCCTCAATTCTCAAGGTAAAATACCCAAACTTTGCTTTTGGTACCATTCATGAGTAGAAAAACAAAAGAAATGTGAGTATGAATCTTTCAAAAATTTGTGTTCCAATTTGACGCCACCAAAAAGGGGTCTTTCTTCAAAACTCTATTTTTTTGTAACACAAACTATACCAACGTTAGATCCCTCATATATGTGGTTCAAAATAATGTTTTTCTTGTTCAAAAACTCCTTTTTAACTTGTACAAGCACTTAAGAAGCTTCGAACATTAGAAAATTTCTAAAATCTTGTTTTATAGTTCACGTTCTTATAAGGTCTCTTAAGATCCAAATTTATTTTCTTCAGTTTCTTTTTATTTATCTCTTATGAATGGTCAAGATGAAGTTGTTCTTGCTCATCTAAACCTATATATGATATATAAACACTTAGGAAGCCTAGAATAACAAGGATCCATACATACTAAGGTTTATGACTCATATTTTTGTAGGAACTCAGGAGATCCGCATTTTCTTTTTTGGTTTTCTCTTTGTTCATGGCTTATGCATGGTAAAGATAATGTTTTTCTAAGTCCTTTCCACCTAGATATGTTATATAATCCCTTGGGAAATTTAGAAAATAAGGAATCTACACATACACAAATATATGATTCATTGTTTTGGACAACTCCTAGAAATCCGAATTTACTCTTTTTATTTCCTCTGTGGTTGTAAGTTATACATAATAAAAAATGATGTTTTCTAATTGATCCATACCTATATATGTTGTATGAACCCTTAGGAAGCCTAAGACAACAAAAATACATCATTTGGAGTCATTTTAATACCATGGTCCTATAGGATGAATTTTGATCCGAATTTTCATCTTGTGTTATTTCATTCCTTGTTAAATAAAAGTGATACATTGTCATATAACTTGATTATGCATAAGTCAAGAATGAGTAGGAGTTGTTTTACTACCATGACATTCGCTGAACAAATAGAAAAATTGACAAATTTATCATGTTTAAGATCAAGCATGTCATGGGTTGAATGAGAAAAGGAGAAATAAATTCTTTGATTAATTAATTAATATTAGCATTAAATTGTCTTTAGATGTAAAAAAGGGATTATCAAACGATTGTGGAAAGAAATCAAAAGAATATTAGTGGGCCATAATGCATAAACATGGAGTTAAAAATTGGGCAATATTTTAAATGGGTCATCTCAATGCTTTAGTCCAATTAATTGGCAAGTGAATAACTAAAGAATTGAACAAAAGGTTATGAAATTGAACATGGGTTTTTAGTTATGATTTTGATCCTTATCATGTCTGAGTGAGCTATTGGTATAACATTATAATAAGAAAGCCCATTAACCGTATATACACGAATGTGAGGTCTCACATAAGAAATGAGAAGTGACATACCAATATAGCATGGGAACTTAAGAAGTAGAAATGGGCCCAAAAGCTTAAGTTAAAGCCCTGTGATCATAGATGAATGGTATAAAGGCTCATTTACCCATAAATGTTAGCATAGTGGAGAATGTAGACCTTGAGACCCAAATAGGATCTTGTGTCCACATAAGGAGGATTAACTAAAACCTTAAGTAGAGCCTAACTAAGTTAGGCCCAACAATAAAAACCAATGATGAGAATAAATCATAGTTATATAGCACTCTAGCTTTAACTAGTTATTACATGTCATATAATTATTAATACATATTATTCTTCTTATTTATAGGAGAGCTCGAATACTTGTCTGACATTCCTTCCGATTATTACGATGCTTGATTGTTGTTATGGACCAGTGAGTAACTTGACTCTAATTCACACTTGTGTTGTGTAGCTTAGTTGTACCCAAATAAAGATAATGAACTAGATTGTGTGGGGAATTGGGATCATATCTACTGTTATGCTTGTTGTTTGAATAAAATAATATAATAATATAGATAACTTGAATTGGTGATAGTATATGGTGTTGATAGTATCTGATGAGTGTTTGTAACTGCTTGACCACTAAAGAAATTGACTTAACATCATTTGACACACTTGTTAAATGATAATGCATAGCATGATTCATTTGCATTAGCATTGCATACTTTTTGATCACTACTATCATGCATTACTCTTACAAGCCCATGATGAGTTAGAAGGGAATTCTAATAGTGAATCTTCATTCTGCTTGTACT
Source organism: Combretum micranthum (assembly GCA_024138025.1). Taxonomy (NCBI): domain Eukaryota; kingdom Viridiplantae; phylum Streptophyta; class Magnoliopsida; order Myrtales; family Combretaceae; genus Combretum; species Combretum micranthum. Next base: position 19,356 of record JAMXBD010002434.1, read on the forward strand.
ATCATGTGACTCATGGATTCCATAGGAACTACTTGGTTTGAGGAACACCACCTGTCGGGGATCCGCGTGAAGTGTGTAATGTTTGGGGAGTTTCTTAGTATGTCAGATTGATAAATGTTTTGAAAGGTTTTTAAAGAATTACTCGGCATACTCTAATTCTCCTAGGCACTAGTGTGGGAATTGGTTCCTTAACTCTTAGAGAGGGCGTAAATCTTCGACTTGTCTTGATTCCGGTTATCCGGACTTGTAAGTGTAAAAGCATATGGTTGAGTGATGCATTACATATGAGTGTTAATAAAACTTGTTTATCTTGTTGATGTATGCTTATTGTCTAGTTACTTCATTAAGCTGTAGTCCGCTCACACCCTTATAGATTTCACTGGTTCAGGGGCAGCTCGTGGTTCGTAACTATGAGAGTCCTCATTTCGGTATGCGTTAGCATCTTTTTGGTAAATCGGGTGAGTGAAGCAAAGTGGAGAATGAAAATTAAAATTATCCATCTAGCTTTTATATGTCTTTTGATTGTGCTTGAGACTCTAAGTCGTATTAGTTCTTATTATGATTTGTGTTAAAATGATGGTTAAGAAATATTATCTTATAATACTATTATGTGCATATATGCTTTATTTGATTTTATATAATCTTGATCCTGAATAAACGTGTCACATTCTTTTGAGTAACCTTTTCCTATCATATACCTGTGTCTATCTAAGGCAATAGACTGACGTAAAGCGTATTGATATATTTAGGATAGCAATTGGGGTGTGACACCCCCTATACAGGATGGTTACAGATTGCAATAATTTAGACCCGGACCTGAACCATCATGGGGAGATATCTAGTACCAAACTTTGCTGCATATAATCTAAACTTACTAATAATTTTATTATGTACTTATTGCTATAAATTAGACTTTATAAATCTTTATGCGCACTTAAAATGTTGCCTGATTCGTTGAAAAAAACATAATAATAACAAATTGTTGCCCCATGGAAGCATGATGAATTCACGTTAACGTTAACATGAGTAGCAGATTTCTGCACTCATTATACAGATCCTAATAAAGGATAATTAAATAAATTAATTAAAATATTTAATTTTTTCTTATATAAATATATTTTTTATAAAGTTTATAAATATTTTTATGTACTTGTATATATCTCTAACAATATAAATTTATTTTCTCCCTCAATTAGTAACTTTCATATCTATACCTTTTAACCCCATTCATTTTTAATATTCAATAAAAACTCTCCATGCCATCTAATGTCACTTTTATAACTATATAGGTAATTTGACTTTTTTTTTTAATATGTTTGAATTTATAAACACTTAAAGACATCCAAGGATGTCTTTTTGCTTTAACAATATAGATAATTATTTGGACAAAAATTTCGCCTTTGCCTTGTTAATCATACCGAATCATTTAAAAATCTTTTCAATACTGAGATTAAAATTTAAATTATGTATTAAAATCTTTGATTTTCTCAGTTACAATTCCCATAAATATTTTTGTCCATCTTCTTCGCATCAGGAAAGGTACGTAACCATATCAAATAAGGAAATTGCGATGTTTTAGGACGGTCGTTGTACAATATAATTTTTATGTACGTGGTCTCGGCCTTGCCACGTTGATTCAAGCTTCAATTATAAATCTATCACATTAATGTACAGATTTTTCTATGTCGCCACATGAATTTAGAATGATATGTAATAATAATTATGGATCTTACTTTAAAAAATATCAACGCAGTAGGGTCTAAGTTTTAAAGTAGTTAAAAAAAGAGTATTAAATGAATTGTCAATGTATTATAAAATTCATTATTTAAGGGTTTAATGCTTAGATATTTTTTTTTTAAATTTTCCTAAGAAATATCTCATTTAACTCACTAATCGTAGCGATGGCAACATAAGGTCATTACAACGTACTAATACAAGAAATCGAACTTGAAACTTTAAGGATAAGGACTTGAACTGGTTGCTACTAGGCTACAAAGCAATTGGCAACAGTTTGAAATTTAGATTTAAATAAAATTTCTTCTAAACTTTGATATATTGTGGTTTAACTTAATAATAATTTTATCTTATACACACATTATTGGCCATTGTTGTAATTAATTAGTGTTGATGTGTGTTATTTTGTCTTCCCAACATCTTACCCTAAACCGATAGCTTTTGACATCGCTAATTAAGGTAGGAGTAAGGACATAATCTAGGTTAAGGTTCTTTAATCACAACTTAACTATTGGGATTAATGCCTACATCAGCTATCTAATTCCATCTTTAAAATAAGGGTGTCAATTAGCTTAACATATAAAAGAACCAAATAAAGTAATACAACTCTTCAACGTTAACTTTAAGCAATAAAGAAGTTTAATGAATGGGAAATCTTGCCGACAACTAAAGCTCGATATTAATTTTTACTTTTGCTCTGGAGTTTGGATACTCAAGATTCGTTTCATGAAAGGGTTTTGGATTTTTTTTAATAATGGAGAACTTTAGGGATATGTTTATCACATAATTATGATTATTTTGCTATTGTGAATTAGGTGTCAACTGATTATTCATCTTACTTTTGAGCCCAATCCGATCTCTAGAAATATGAACCACAAGGTATGTTCCATCTTTCTATAATTTCCTCGTAAATTTAAAATCAATATTGCTGGAACTTGAATTTGTTACCTCGAAATTGATCCTGTAAATGTCGTCGTTGATGATATTCATGAATATGTCTCAATACTTGCATAGCTTTTTGAGAATGCACCCACTTTGTGGTCTTCTCCACTTGCTATAAAAAATCCCTAGTCGATGACACTGTTGATAAGTTTCGCATTTTCTTATACTTAACATTTCATTTCCCAAAAGCTCTCCAAGCCAACTGATTTACTTTCCTTTTCCAACTACTCTTAAGTTTAATATTCTATTCTAACTAACACAGAGGTTTTTTTATTTATTATTATTTTTTTTTGCCATAGACTAACACAAAGTTAACACGAGTAGAAATTCATGTTGGACTTGAATGAATTCTTTGTTCGACTATTTTGAAAAGGGACGAAAGTGGATAGAATTTATAGAGAGTTATTTCGGTAATTGGGTTCTTGACTCAATTTGATGCTATGGGTTGGTTTTCTAAGCTGATAATAGGGTTCAGAAGATTGAATTTAATAAGGGATATCGTAAAGAGATTTAAACTTGGCAGGTTTGGAATAGGGATTGTTAGACCAATTCATTCTACTCTCGACTTAATTCGATTTTTGTGTGCACGAAAAGTAAACTCCAATAATATCTTTATGGGTTAATTTAGACTTTATTGGACTAAAATAAGCATTAAGCCCTTTTATATCGAAAATAAACTTTTTAAAATCAATAATGTTTTTTTTTTATATATATATTATAAAAGTCCTTAGACTCTTTCCAAGCTCAACTCACTAGTAAAGAAAGGCTTCAGTCTCAATTGTCGGATCCTTAAAAATGATCTAAAGATTAGCATTAGCTTTCAACATCCATAAACAAAAGGCTGCTTTTCTCATTTAGGTCGGATTTTGCGTATTGCTAAGATCAAAAGCAACATTGCGTTGTTGAAATAACTTCAGAAAGAATCAAAGTAACTACTTCGTAAAGAAGAAGTTAAGAACGATAGAATATATTTAATTTAATTTTTTGTTACACCCGTGCACTTGAGAAATTAGGTTTACTTGTCCCTCCTCCCATGTCTCTCTCTGCGATATCTGTACACACTGCAACAATCCTACCATACATAATTATTTCTACACTTAAGACAGTTTCTTTTCTTTTGATTTTTTTTAACTAAAGAAAAGGGATGGAAAATATTGGAAGTTCTGAGAATTAAGGGTGTTCACGATTCGGTTAACCGGTTTGTGGCCCTATTTTTTGAACCTAACCATAATGATCGGTTTTTTAATATCCCGATCCTAAACTAATCCATTATAAACGATTAACTGCCTTAACAGTTAACATTTTTTTCGGTTAATTTTTTTTCGATTTTTGGTTTTTAACCATTTAATATAATGGTTATACAAAATTTACAATTAACCATATTTTTCAAGATGTCCGTAAAAAAAATTAGAACATTTTTTTATAATTATATTAAAAGCTGTAAATCAAGAATATAAGATATGTGAAAGAGTTGTTAATATATATTGGTGCCATGAAGATAATCATTATAATAGCCTCTTGCTCTTGTGTTCTTATCAACCTTGAACAGTTGTGCTAAATACAAAATCTAAATAATTATATAAGTATATTATAAATTATATATATATTTATAAACATGGATCAGTTAACTGAGTCCATCAGTTTCTAGTTCTATAAATTAAAACCGAAACTGAAAACTGAAAAATTTAAAAACCTAAATCGAAACCGATTAACCGTTTTTTTCGGATTGGTTTTTTGGTTCGGTTCGGTTATCCTAAACATTCAGTTTTTTTGCACACCCTTGCTGAGAATACCATTAAAATAGGGGCAAGGATAAGACCTCATTATATAAAGGGTAATTTGGATTTGTCATTATATTTTGTTCTTTTCATATATGTTCCACTAGCTAAATAAGAGAAACAGAAAGATTTTCATCTATTTCTTTTCAATTCCGTTTTTCAAGTTGTATTAAGAATAAAAATTATATTTCCATAATTCTGCTTCCTTTCTTTTATTTCTACTGATTTATTTTATTTTCTGTTTACTTAAAGTTCTCAAATAGTATGACTAAACATTAGATCATGTTAAGAAATAATTCAATAATTGCATTTTTTTTTGTTGTTTTAGGCGGCATAAGTATTTGACTCACCTCTTGGTTTTTTGTAACCACTTAAAACATTGTTATTTTATTTTTTTTTAACATCTCGAAATATTAATATTTAAATTCAATGTAACATATCCCCTTTAGCAAAGGACTTGCTGGCATATGACAGATAAGTAACGGATTGAGACTTTGAGGTTTAATTAATTAGCACCCTCGCTGGCCAAGCTTAATACCCTACCTTCCATCCATGGATGGAGCTTGGATAGAAGGAAATCAAAATTACTTATTAGCTTGGGTCCTTTGCCATCCTCTATAGGAAAACCGACATAATAATTACATTCACTTAACAAATACTAAAAAAAAAAAAAACTAGTATTTACAAACAGAACTTCTATCTCTAAATATAAATTTCTATCATAAAAATTCTTGTTGTGGATTCTATTTATATAGATATAAGTTATTTTATTAATTTTCTATCGCATAATTTTTGTTTCTAAAAGTCAATTTTCTTATGGTGAAAAAACTTTCTTAATTCCTAGAATGTGACTAGTTAGATGTTTGTATTTTATTTGCATGTTTGACAAAAACAAAATTAAAGATTTGGTTATATTATTTTTGAGAACAAATCACGAAAGAAAACATCTAATAATTTTTTATTGTTATTGCTGTTGATGGTGACTTGGTGAGTCTTCAACGAATAAAATTAGATAAGCTTAATTGTTCATTACATTGGGTCTATAATTAAACCCTTATGTGGGATGCACATATAATTTTTTTTTTTAAATAGGAAGAATAATAATTAAGCAAGTTTTGGGAAATCACCTTGCTGAGAAACCTTACATTAGACAAAATAATACATTATTCTCTTTACAATTTCAGGTTTATTGATTCATTGCAGGGTGAAAAAGAGTATTATTATTTTATCCAAAACAGATTATACATTACTATAAAGATAAAGAGAAATTATATGGTTTGTTGTTAATTTTGGCGAGACCGATTTCATCACTATATAATAGCTTACATCATATCAACCGTGATCGAACTATTAAAATAGTTAATATTTTAATTATTATATTTATTTTCATAGTTAGATGGTTAATTAAAAGATAAAATGCAGATGAATAAATTATAAATTTATAAGAACACATGTTATGTTTTCAATTTTTATACTTCCCTAAAAATGTATACGGACGATTGTATTAGAAATGACCCCGTCCCGGATTTTCATCTGCTTAAACAGAGACCTTCATCTTCCTATGCCTGCACACAGGTCGCCAGTAACCATACTTCGAGGTTAAGGTTTCCCATCCGGGAGACGCGTCCTGCTAAAGGGCGATTCGCTGTCCCAATTGCTCTTTGTGTCGGGTGTTTATACGTGTAAAGTGACGACCATGAATCCATTCTACCAGGATTGGACCCAAAAAAAGTAATTATCTAATAGATCTAATTTGCCTGCACTAAAATGGATGGTTTACAATAACTTTTGCATGGAATAGTTTACAATTACCTTTTCATTATTCAAACTGGATACTTTTTAACTTTACTGATTTATACAATCAATTATCTAAAATCTAAAAGTACCAACTTAATATCTTGTAATTTTTAACTTCATTTATAATATTTAAATAAGATAATTAATTGTAAATATGAGTACTATTCCAGTATATAATTATAAATTTTGATAATGTTTATGTAAAAGTAAGTCAACTTTTTGTAGTAAATTGCACTTCTAAATTTTAGATAGTTAACTATATAAATTGATAAAGTTCATACATTAAATATGACATCTTCAATTAAATTTAAAGATAAAAATTAAACAAATAATAATATAACTTTTTAATCATATATTGTATTATATTCTTTTGCGAATCCATATTACAGGTGTATCATCTGTACGTGTCTCGTTAGCCATCGTTATCAAGTCATCATTCCCCTAAAAAGTTGGCAGCTGGGCTGAAAAGAAAACACATTGTTGAGTTTTTGTTTAGGAAATATTAATTGATACTATGATTTATGAAGAGTTACTAAGAAGCTCTAAAGAAAAACTTTGCAATTCATATTGTGCTGGGGATAAAATTTAATTGCGATTGTTCTCTTTATATATTTTAAATTGTAATATTGAGAATTTAGGAATATCTTCAGGAATAAAAACCATAATAACAGACAATAGGAAAAATAATAAAACATTATTATTATTATAGCCAAAACCGATTATTTAGTAAACTGTGTGAAGACTCTCATCTTTGGTAATCAGTAGTGCCCTATTTTCGTTGAAGGACCGTTTTATCGTCATGATTCTAGAACTAGAATTGCTTATTCTAGATCTTATAGTTGAAAAATCTGAACTGGAATCATCTCCACAAATTTGTCTGGTTATGGAATTATGGTTTAATCTTGGAACCACGACACTGCCATTTTTTCAAGTAAAAACTAAAAAAAATGAATAAATAAATTTTGCTTTTAATGATATAGATTTCAATCTCAAAATAGAGCCTAAAAATATTAAATTATTTAATCAATTTTTTAAAAGTTTTTTACAATGCACACTTATTTATATATAAACACATCAATATCAATTGTAGCAGATAATATGAGATTGCAAAATATTCTTAAGGAAAAAAGAAAAATTACAGTATAAAAAATAGTCTCATATTATTAAGAAAATGGATTTTACTTTTAGAAGTTTGTATAAACTAAATTATATAGATTGTAAGTTATATTTATTTGTATTGTTAATAATAATACAATATATATTGTGAATTGATGATAAATTATACTATTCATATAAAATGATTTAAACATTAATAATTATATAGTTAATATTATATATTTTTTAATTTTTTCTCTAATTTTTTTAATAGAACTGGCTGTATCCACCAATTCTATTCAGTTTAAGTAAAAGAACTGTTTTGGACAAGATTACCGTAGTTCCTTAGTGGATTCCCAACTACCTAATTGGTTTGGTTTCGATTATAGAACCATTGCTAATGATTCCAATTTGGTTCCTAACTTAAAACCAAGCCCAGTCTATATCTATTTTAGATTTCTAGGGTGCTGATTTTAGTAATTCCACATTTTAAGATATTTCTTCAAGTACCGAGCTGGAATTAAATAATGTTGCATAGAATACATAAACTTCAGTTTCTCGAGGAAGACAAGGGATCCTTTTAGACAATTGCATAAATGCAGAACCTCCATACGTTTTATAGGTGCAACAATATTAAGTGCTTCCACCAAAATATAATAATAATAATAATTTTGATTGCTCCTTTACCAACAACTACTGCCACTGATACCATAAACCACGATTGACGTGAAGGGCACTGCACTGATATACTTGAGAAAGAATTTAATGATATTAATATATAAATGGATTATGGATATAAATATCGATAAAATTTTAATATTCATAATTTTATAAAAATAAATAGATATTTTTTATTTATTTAAATACATGATGTGTTAATAACGATTAATCTTCTCGATATTTAAACAATCAATTCGCAAAATGAAGCAAATCCATTACATATATCATCAATTTTTCATTTTAATACATAAAATTTCTATTTCATTTTAGTATAACCACTTTTTCAATGCAAAGGTTTTTGTCCTAAAATGGAACTATAATAGCATAAATGTCTTTATTTATCCTATTTCCCTTTCAGTCCCTAAATTTCAACCTTTCTTTATTTATTTTTTTTTCTGACTATTTTGGTATTTCATCTTTTTGAAATGAGATGAATAAATGCTTCCTTTATAATAATAATGCCATGTTATAGTTTACGGGGAAAAAAATTGTGACATTGCATAATTGTAAATATTCCAGCTATGATTATCAAAATTGCAAGTTAACTATACGATTTTACGAGTTTCTATGTTTATAAGTTAATTATTTGAATGAACTTCAACCAGAGATTAATAACTTTGAAATAGTTAAATCAGTTTATGATTGTCTATTACAACCTAAAGAAATGCTGGGTGAGCTTCAAGTCATGCATTTTTTAATTGTACTTAGGGAAGATACGACTATTGTACTTTCGACTTAAGGAAGATAGCTTCCAGACCATTACATTTACTATCAATTTTTTCATTTTAATGCATAAATTTTCCATTTCATTTTAGTATAACCACTTTTTCAATGTAAAGGCTTTTGTCCTAAATGGAATTATAATAGCGTAAGCGTCTCTATCTGTACTGTTTCCCTTTTAGTTACCTTTTATTTATTTATTTACTTTTTTCCCACTGTTTTGGTATTTCATCTTTTTTTTAACGAGATGAATAAATGCTTCCTTTATAATAACAATGTCACTTATAGTTTACCTAAAAATAAGAAGAAAAATTGTCACATTACGAAATTGTAAATATTCTAGTCATGATTGTCAAAATCACGAATTGGTTATACGATTTTATGAGTTTATATGTTTGTAAGTTAATTATATGATTGAACTTTAACAAGAGACAATAACTTGAAATAGTTAAATCACTCTATCGCTGTCTATTATAACCTAAAGAAATGTTAGGATGAGCTCATAATGCATATCTGAAGTGTACTTATGGGAGATATGACTATTGTACTTGTTAACTTAAGGTAATAATCATCGAGTTTGAATCTTAAACTAGACCTATTCAATTTCTTACTGGTTTAAATGAAAGCTATGAAATGGTAAGGAATCGAATTTTGGTAATGGAAATTTTGCCTATGGTTAATACGGCTTACTATTTAGTCCAACAAGTTGAAAAACAACATTAGATTACATTAAGTTTACCATATGATTTGGAAGTCTCAATGTACTAAATGAATAGATTTAATAATGCATCAAAGTGTAAAGGATTTGTTAACAAGAGTAGAGGTAAACATCCATTTTGTAAACATAGTAAACATTTTTTCAACTTGTTGGCTATCTGAAATGGTATAAAAGAAGAGAGTTGTTATAGGTAAGTCACCTAATAAAGTTGTGATGAATTGTAACGATGAAAAATTTGATGCTGCTACTTGTCCTTTTATACCTTTAGATGTTTATTTTATATGCTTCTAAACTCGCGGGGGATATCTGGTTTAATGTGGCTACAACCTTGGACCCAAAATTTATGCAAAGCGTGTGCAATGAAGTTATGAAGCTCATGCAAGAGAGTAAGGTATGATGTAGCAACTACAAATTCTATTCATCTTGTGGGTAAGATACACACTTCTTGCTTGCTTTACTACTGTGAAGAATGTGTTTAGCTCTTGGACAGCTGATTCCAGGGTCACTAATCACACAACACCCTTTTATTCCATTTTGTTTGATGTTTGTTCTTTGTCACACTCTATTACTATTCGTTTACTTGACAAAACCATGAAATGTATACAAATTTGTGGTTTAACTCATATCGTTGTTTTTCTTACCCTTTCACATGTCCTTTATATGCTTGAATTTCCAATAATTTGTTTCTAGTTCATTATTTGTTAAAAACAACAAATTAATTGCCAAAATCCATCCATCATCATTTATTTCTAAGGTTCAATTCAATAGCCATTTTTTTTGCTAAGGCATAAAGAATCACTTGGATTGTATTTGCTTCAGGTTGATGCACTTGCCTATAGTATTTCTAATTCTAGTTCTATACCTTTTCATGTATCAGATGTAGATAACACTTGTAGTTTTCAATTGCTCCATCTGTTTCACAAGTGTTTGGGTCATGCATCTTTGCTTAAAAAGTAACATTTAGAAATTTGGAAACATTCTGATGTATGCCAATTCATCTTGTGATGTTTGTTTTGAATTCAAAATGCATTGGCTTCCTTTTGCTAAGTCTTTGTATAGGTCATATGTTATTTTTCAGTTGATACACATTGATATTTGTGGACCTTATTAAATTCCTCATTATTTGGTGCTAGATATTGCTTGACCGTTCTTGATGATTTTAGTTTTATTTTGCTTTTGCTTAGAACTTTTCTCATAAATTCTATGTCCTAAATAGTTAGTCTTCTTGATAAGTTGAAACTTATCAAGAACCAATTTAATGCAACACCTAAAGTCACCTGTACCAATAATGGCTCTAAATATTTATCACATTCATGTTTGACCATGTTTCATGATTTAAGGATTATTTATTTGAAAACAACTTGTTACCCACCACAATAACATGGGCATGTTGAAAGAAAATATGCACATATTATGGAAATCACTTATGCATTAAGACTTTTTGGAAGAGTGTGTGCTGAGCATTACTTATCTCATATCCATGTCTATGTTTAAACTGTAATGGAGACCCCTCATGAAATGCTTTTTTACAAATAGCTTTCTTATGATCATTGACAAGTCATGGGCTACTTATGCTATGCAGTTGATGATTCTCCATGCAAGGATAAATTTGTTTCCAAGGGTGTTAGATGAGTTTTTCTTGGTTATATCCATGATAAAAAAGAAAAAAAAGCTTATAAGCTTTTTGACTTGCATAGAAACAAAATTCTTGTAAGTCTTGATGTTATCTTTCATGAAGATGAATTTTCCTTTGTATCTACGTCATTTGATATAGACTTTGAAATCCCCTAATACGCATACCTTTATCACTTCCTTTCTAAATGTTTCCTTTTCGATTGATGATTTATTTCCTCCTTTATCCTTGAATCCTATACAGTTTGATCTTTATGGCAACGATTAGTTGCATTATCCTATACACATTGATTCACTTGCTTCATTACATTGGCTTCCTTTATGCAAATGAATTAGGATATAATAGCTACCTCATGGGCCACAAACTTATGTTGACAATTTGCATAATCATGTGAATATCAGTAATACTATCATTAATATGTTTATTGTTCTTTAATCCCTTTTTTTCCTTATACTTTTCACCATTACATATACGACTATGTTAAATCTATGGCCAACGTACTTGACTCCCATGAATTATTCACTTATTCGCAAGCATTCAAGCATAAAGAATAAGTATTGGAAATAGAAAAAGGAAATGGATAATTTACACTAGACAGTGCTTGGAAGAAAGTTTATTTAACGTAGCAATGTATTTGAGTAGTTAAAAAAAGGAATCAACTTTTTATCGAATGAATCAAATGAGGTATTAACGTTTTGCGAAGTTCATTTAAGGTATTGATGTTAGGATTAATTTCAAATTAATTTTCATCAATGGTCAATTTATTAAAATATCATTTGACTTACTTTGAGAAAATTCTCTTTTTAACCACTTGAAGTGTTAATCCCTTAAATGAATTTATTACTTAAATATTCGTACCTTAAATGAATTTTATGAAACGTTGATACCTCAAATGAACATATTTTCAAACATTAATACTTTTTGATGAATTCACCTAAAATGAAATTGAAGCACCAAAATTTAATGTTACATGAATGATAATGGATTTGCCTATTGGCAAGAAACCCATTGGTTTTAAATGGGTCTACAAAATCAAATATCAACTTGATGGAACTATAGAAAGTTATAAGGTTAAGTTGGTAGCAAAAGGTTATACACAGGTAAAAGGACTTGATTATCATGATATGTTTTTTCACCCTTTGCTACACTTAGCATGGTTTGTATTTTATTAGTTGTGGTAGCTACATATAAATGACCTTTGCATTAAATTGATATTAACAATGCCTTTTCCTTGGTTATATTTATGAAGGGATCCATATGCTACCTCCATCATTATTTTAAAGCTAGTTCTAACAAAGTTTGTAAACCAAAGAGGTTATTTTATGGTCTTAAGTAGGCTTTGCACCAATGGAACAAAGAGATTTCACAATTGTAGTCAATCAAGGCTTTGTTCAATCTTCAAGTGACCATTCTATGTTTACAAGATATCAACCTAATGCTTTTCTTATGGTGCTTCTTTATGTTGATGACATGCTCGTAATTGGGACAAGTGAATCTTCAATTGAGTTGTTGAAGTTAGATTTAGACAAAACTTTTACAATAAAGGATCTTGTTCATGCCAGATTCTTTTTTGGTCTTTAAATTTGTCATACTTCGTCTGGTTTGATGATTAATCAGCGAAAGCTCGTTACTAATATATTAGCAGATATAAGGCTAATTGACTACAAATCGATTTTCTTCTAGAAATCTTGTTAAAGATGAAAACTCTCCTTTAGATGATGCTTTTATTTGTTGTTGAATTATGAGGGGTTATAATACTTAATGCTTACTAGGTCATATACTGCTTTTATCATCCAAAAGGTTAATTAATTCCTTTCCTAACCATAGGTGCAATCTTGGTTTATCTTGTTATCACTGCATTTTCTACTATGGATCAAGAATCTTAAAGTTTCGATAGAATATTACTATGAGTTTTGCATATTGTCCTTATCTTTTGGAAGTCTAAGAAACGAATGACCATCAATAATCAACTGAGGCCGAGTATCTGAATTTAGAAACTGTGTTAATAAAATTACTTTGGACTTCTTACATCCTATGAGACTTACAATCCTTTGTTTCCTTCCCATTTCTTTATGCTATGATAAAAAATTAGCTATTGTGAGTGCTCATAGCCCTTACCATCATGGTCGAACGAAGAGCATTGATATTAGCATTCATTTTGTTCGAGATTTTATTTTTCATGGGTTTCTTACACTCCAACATGTTCCTTCTAATCATAGCTGGCTAATTTGTTTACAAAGCTATCCACTACTGCTGCTTTACCTCGTGTGTTATTCAAGTTGATCCTTTGTACGACTTTAACTTGAGGGTGGAATGGGATTGTAAATGTCTTAGTTGTAGCTGTTTTATTATTCTTTTAGTTCATGTGTTTGTTTCTTATTGGTCTACGTGTTGTTTTAGTTAGATTTTGTATTGGACTATAGATATAAGCAGCCATTGTATCCCACTATTGTATTTTTCTTCCCTCTAGTTAGTGATGTTTTGTACAAAATACCTTATATTATACAACTTCAGGTTTTTATTCGTTTCATCTTCTCAAGCTACAACTTTTGATGAATCTATGCGTCTATTTGTTTAGCTTTTTTCTGGCATATACAGACATTTCTTTCAAACATTTTTCCAACAAATTATTTATCAAGAAATAGATATAGGTAAAAAAAAATTTGACAGTTCTTATTAAAAGATCAAATATAGATACAAATCGAACATATTTACACTATCATTTTGAAAAAAATATAGATACATAGATCATCCAAACAGACCCTATAATTAAGGATGCAATCGGGACGGGTCATTATAGGGTACCCAGCCCATCCGAACCATTAAAAACCCTATAGGGTCGCGGGACGGGTTTAGAAAATTACTTGCTGACCCTACAGGGTTTCGGGGCGAGTTCGGGTCATTAAAAAAACCCGATGGGGAGCCTGAACCCGTTATAATATAAATAATTTAAAAAATTAAGTCTGAAATTTTAAAATCACAATTATGTAATATATTTTTATTATTTCTTGACTTTTAATATCTTGATCTCCACCTCCATTGTATTTAAATTTTCTAAATTTAGAAAATCTATGAAAAATTTAAGTAACAAATTTGATATATATATATATATATATTATTGTAATCTTATCCACTACTGAATTATGCTAAATTACTATATTAATATTATTTTTAGATAGAGATGGAAATGGAACCAGGATATTTGTGTGTGAAGGTGTCCCAAATATTCAGTCCTTTTTCGTCTTCAAAAGCCGCACCTTCATACTGAATTGGAAAAAAAATAGCATAAAGCATCGTATATCATCAAAAAGTAAAAAAAAATAGATACACATGCATTTTTGCTCTAAAAGATAAAAAAATAAAAATAAAGCGACTAATTGGGAGTATTAGAATTTGTATATGCATACCTGATAGGAGGCCGAGGCCGTTTCGAAAAGGAAACTAGCAGGGAAACTAGTTCTGTTGAGCAACGCAGTGTCATATCTCTTGTGAATGGTTTTCAAATATGCATCATCAGAGCAATCATCGATCGACACGTATAAGGGCGCGGCGAAGCGGGTCAGGATCAAAACCCTATAGGAGCGGGTTTGGGTATTAAATAGATAACCCTGTAGGGTCGCGGGGCGGGTTTAGGAAACCCTATTAGGAAGCGGGGCGGGTTCAGATCTTATATGACCGGTTCCAAATCCGCCCCGGTTGCATCCTTACCAATAATTATGAACTTGTATTGTTCACGGAAACCAATAATGTACTTCAATTCGTGATCATTAAGAGTACGTATAAGACATAGAAGCTCAGAGCACTGATGAGTCCACGATTTGCTATTGTTCTATTGATAGATACTCTTAGAAAATGACACACTATATAATAAACAAAGCCTTCATGGGACAATTTCACGAGTTACAAATCACATCATAAGATTAACTAAGTTTTATATACATAAACTGGCATAATCTACTTAATTAAAGCAAATAATGCATTACTTAGTCTTGACAAATACACAAACATCTTAAGAATGATTAGCAAATGCTTGTTTAATTCCTTGAAAGCCGCTATTGTCATTTCCACTTCGATAGAACAACTTAGATTTTTGGTCATTAAGCAAATTCTCATCAACCATAATATTTGTGCTTGAAAGAGAAAATAACTTATATAAAAGGTAAAGATTAAACTTAGGGTTTGTTTGGATTATCTTATTTTCATCTGTATCTTATCTGTATTCAATATATTTTATGAGAAAAGATGTTTGTTTTTCATCTGTATCTACTATTGATAAACATATATTTAAAAACGATAAAAATAAGATATCAAAACTATCCAAATAAGATGAAACAAGCATACCCTTAGCATTTAACCACCACAAACATATGCAAATATCATTCAATCTACTTATAACACACATACAACATACTACTAATACATCTAATTGTCATCTTTAATCAAGTATCTCAATTATTTATTTTTTGAGAGAGTAGTTTCCGTTTTACAAAATTAACCAAAAGGGGGTTATTAATTGCATGTTCGATTTGCTGGATCCAATTGAGATGTTGCATGGCAAACAAAAGAAAGGGATTATTAAATGCAACTAAAACTAATAATAAATAAATAGATAAATAAATAAAATGATAATACATAATGGAACTTAATTTCTAATTTATTTTGTGAAGCTGCATTTTTAAATTTGTCACTCAAGATAAAATTTGAAAATGAAAAAGTACCCAAGTTAGTTATTGTTTATTTTAAATTTATATCGAACTGACTAACTTTGAGGTATATATTTGATAATAGCTTAAATTATAATATAAGTCATGAGATTTTTATCGACATAAGACTATACAAAAATCATATATCTATCTGAAAGTTTGTGTATATTTATGAACGTTAAATTTTACGAGGTTTGAATTACTTATAAATAATACATGTTTTATAACAATCATAGAAGTATTTTTCTTTTCAAAATTTTCTTTTCATATTTTAGTAATTAGGCCCATACAAAGGCTTTTCAAGATAAATAAATCCTTTTTAACCAAAGAAAGATAAAATAAGTCTTATAGTAAGGTTTTTAAATGCGTAATTTACTGTAAAAGGCTAATAGCGTTCGAACAAATTTTAATAATCTTGTTTGCCAAATTTCTTTAAATATCCTTGATAAATGGGTCCAACTCGTGGATGTTGCCACTTCAGCTCGTCCAGTGAGTCGATTCATAACATTTAATTGGACTAGGATTGGGCTTCTGTTGAGAACCTAACTTTACCTGCTACCGATGGGTGACTCGTTACCAACTTTGTGAAGGTGGGTTTGAACCCTGCTAAGACCCATCACATCCATGGGTCTAAGCCGAATCTCCCATCAAAGCCTATCAACCCGAGTCAATAGTAGAGTTGTAAACGAGTTTAGTTGAGTCGATACAGTACCAAGCTCGAGCTCGAATAAAAAACTCAAGGCTCGAACTCGAACTCAATCGAGTTTTGATTTTTAAACTTGAACTCGACTCAATTTAATATTTGATAAATTTGAAGTCGACTCGATTAAGCTCGATTATTCTTCTAAATATTGATTTAATTATAAAAAGTATTTAATACACGATGAACTCGAACTCGACTCGACTAGATTTAATACTCAATTAAGCTCGCGAGCTCTCCGAGTCGAGTATTTTAAAGCTTAAACTCGACCTCGGTAGCTATACGAGTAGTTCGAACTTGAGCTCGACTCGATTGTAAGTGAGTCGAACTTGAGTAACTCATGAGCTGTCTCGACTCACTTACACCCGTAGTCAACAACTAATATTAGAGTATCTTTAACGAAAGTCTTTGGTGGAAAGACTAAGGCTGAACACGTCCCAGTAGAGTTGCTTAGCCAATAAATTGCATTCCTTCAGCAAGGTACTTGTAAGAGGAATGGTGCTTAGGTTATTTATTTATTTATTTTCTTAAATTTGATGTTTGTTGCGTATAATTTATATAATTTAAGACAAAAAAAATTAAAAAAGTTATGTTAAATAACTTTCTAAATAACTCATAGATAAAATAGTAAGTTATTTAGTACAAAAAGTTATTTAAGATTCTCATGTGACATGTTAAATAATTCTTGAAGCAACTTCTATTGCTTTACAAAGGAAAAACGAGAAAAAGAAAACGAAGGAAGAAAACATATAAATAAATAAATGACATTAAAATTTAAAGCTCTTTTCATATAAATAGAAAATATTTTCACTGACAATATTTGATATTGTTACTAACAACATAAGAAATAGACGTATTTAAAAAGTTTGAATGACTTGGTTTGCAGACTTTTATCAAAAGGAAGATCGTAATCCATAGCAATGTGAGACTGAATTTTAATTTGTTTAAACCTCCCTTATAGCATTTAGAGTTTATTTTTTTTATATATTTGTAATCTTACATATTATACATAACTAAAATTCGATTTGATCATGTATAAATCAATGTACGCCATTCATAATTTTTTTTAAATGGGCTGAAGATATAAGTGCAATTTCAGTTTGCATTTAAAATTTATTTTATCTAAAAATAAATTTTAATTCTTTTGATTTTTTAAGATTTAATTTTAGTAAAAAAATTTTGGATGAGTCATGGGTTAGGACATGACCTATGAATCAGACAAGTCAAAGACCCATTTTAGACTCATATAAGACCTTTGTTTAGATCTAGTTTTTCAGATACTGACGACCCGTGCACTTTACTGAATGAAATAAAAAGGGAATGAAATTTCAATTTAAAGTGAATGTAATAGGGTTATAATGACTGTTATAATATTCATTTGGTGTTAAATATAAAATATCTATAATGCTCCATGTATTTATTACAGAAAAAAGGATAATTGTATAGATGTTATTTTTAAGATAGGGATATTTATGAGAAAGTTAAAAAATAAATCTTTGAATGACGATTCATGGGTTAGGGACATGAATTGCTATTCATCATTTTACGTAATAGCAATTATTATAAATGATCATTCATTTGAAGTGAACAACCTAATATCAACTTTACGTCGAACGAGGAATGAATGAATAGTTATTCATGTCAAGTGAACGGATCATGAATGGTAGATCCGAGTTAGATAAAACTGAGTTCCATCCCATGCCAAGGTCCACCTCAATCTTCTTTATTATGGGCAGATGAGTCTTAGGGTGTTTCTTTTTTCGAGCATTTACTTTAGCTTCATATTTATCAAGACTTTTACCTTTGTTTTAGTTTCTTAATATTTATCTCGTAAATTATAAATAGGTCTTACTCTGATTCTTGAGATGTCAATATATA
The DNA here is from genome assembly GCA_024138025.1 of Combretum micranthum. Taxonomy (NCBI): domain Eukaryota; kingdom Viridiplantae; phylum Streptophyta; class Magnoliopsida; order Myrtales; family Combretaceae; genus Combretum; species Combretum micranthum. The sequence goes on from JAMXBD010002434.1 coordinate 37,774, forward strand.
CTAATTTTGTGCTCCATTTTTGTCTTATGAGTTTCATCTTCATTCAAGAAAATATATGCAATGTAAGTTGCTGTATTTTAAAAATTTGACAATTTAATTTTTAAGGTTTTATTTTTACCCATTTAATTTTAATTATAAAATAATATTCTAATACGCTTTTGTCCTTTTTATTTTGAAACAAAGTCCAATCTAGAGGTTGAATAGAATTTCATTCCAAAATAGAAACACCAATATATTATAAAAGAATAAAACTTTAAACACTAAATTACTAGAATCTAAAAACAAACACCTACAGCTTATTCACTTCCCTCTTCGTTCAACATAAAATTGCTCACTTGAAGGGGATGAGAATTCATAATGAATTGCTATATAAAATGATGAATAACAATTCATGTCTTCACTTTCATGAATTGCCATTTAATATTTTATTTTTCAATTTTATTATAAATATTCTTATATAAAATATCACACATATAATTATCTTCATTCTGTAACAAATACGAGGAATATTATAGATATTTTAATTTTTACTTTAATAATTACTTATTTTACATTTTATAACAAGTGAACATAATAATAACTATTATAATCATATTATATTTTTTTTAAATTAGAATTTTAGATCTCTTTTTTTCACGTAGCCAAGTAAACAAGCCGTTCGTATTATATCTCTCGTTCCCATCTTCAATGGTATGAAAGCTTGCAACGGTGTGTCTATCTCGATGTACATTTGGGTCCATGCCGTGGAGAAGATTTCCAACGTCGAGTCAACCAAACCATTTAATTACACAAGTAACCATAAATACAAGCCCGCTAAATTAAATCCATTCTGCAAAAATCAACCGTCCGGTTTAATGAATATCATTTAATATGCCACATGTGAAATTTCTTTTGGATGACTAGAAGGTTGAGAATTCCACGTTTTGTGGTTTTGATAAATGATAAATAAATTGAAAACTATTATTGATTGGCCCACGAGCATGGCTATTTAAAGAAAAGAACTTGCACATTTTTTCATGTACTAAAAAAAAAAAAAACTTGCATTTTTATTGTTTAATTATTTTACTTCCTATTTTAAGACGAAGGAATTAAATCCGGTTCACTTCAATAAACACTAGTCTTCAGTTTTATATTTTATTAAACTTGTCAAACCAAGAAATCTTTTATAATACTAGCATCCAAGTATTAGTGGTGTACTAATGGAGTTAGATATACATAAGTTTTAAGTATACTTAATGCAAGTAATTATTATTTTTTTATTATTTTAACAGTTAATATAAATATCTCGCATGGATGAATGGAGTTTGAATCCAAGTTGGTTTCCAATTTTATTTCACAGGATTTAAAATCATGGTATAAAACAATCAAATTCATTTGAATGATCTGTTTTTTATATGTATCTATTTTTCATCTATTTATCATTTGCTTGCCATTTATATTTATATGTATTTGATCTGTTTAATCTTTTTAAAAGTAAAATTAACTGTTTATAATCTGTTTATGGTCTAAATCTAATTTGTATCTAAACAGGCCTTTAACATTTACCCAAAGGAAGTATACTTAAGCTGACCGAGAAAGAAAGAAAGGAAATAGAAAATTTTTTATTTTTTGGCCGAAAGAAAATAGAAAATTTACTTGAGCTGGTTATATTCCCATTCACTTCGTTCGAGGGACAGCGGATTCTTCTGCACAGGGCACCGTCTCGTAGATCTGCAGAGCTTAATAATTGAATGCTTACAGCTGGAAGGTACCAACATCATCACATTAGCTTTCTCCTCTTGCTTCCACAAGCGTAGGACCGAACCCGACCCCATCATGTCAATTGCTTTGGCCCCTTTCCTCATAAATCTAATGCAGTTGTGTCCTCCTACAATTCTCTCCATCTTTTTTATCTTCACTCACATGTCGGCAACACACAGCTCCTAAGCAAAGCTTCAAAGCAAAAAAAAAAAAAGGAAAATATATAAATAAATAAAAGCAGCCTTATAAATGTGACAAAGAAAAAGAATGATCATTGAAGAGAGGGAGAGGGAGAGGGAGAGTGAGAGTGAGAGTGAGAGAGACTGTGTGTGTTAATAAAGATTGAACTGAAATATTCATAGCTTGTGGCAAGAGAGACTGCAAAAAATGGGAGTTTATGAGAATGTGTGTTATTGGGTTTTAGCTTTTTCAGTTATTACTTTTGCCAGGGGTGATGACCCTTATAGATTCTATTCATGGAATGTGACATATGGTGATATATATCCTCTTGGTGTAAAACAACAGGTACGTTTTTTTGTTTGGTTTTGGTTTTTCTGCTCATTCCTTAACAGTGTTTCATGAGTTCCTTTTTTGTTTTTTGGTAAGCTGTTTGTGATGGTGAAAATGTTGTGTCGTGGCAGGGGATTTTGATAAATGGGCAGTTTCCAGGGCCACAGATTGAGTGTGTTACAAATGATAACTTGATCATTAACGTGTACAACAGCTTGGATGAACCTTTTCTCCTATCCTGGTTAGTCGTTGCTTAGTTGCTTCTGGAAGTTCTGTTTTTTAACTTTGAAGTCATCTTCTAAAGATAATATGAGATGAGTAATCTAATTTTTGTGCTCTCATATTTTGGGTTTTTGTTTCTGATGGATTTGTTCAAAGAAGAAGATGTTTTACCAGATTTACTACTAAATTCGGCTGGAAATGGCGTTGTTTTTGCCTTGTAACAGTCATAGATTGGATAGGCATGTCGGCGCCCGTGGAGGGAAATAGTTCAAAGCCAGGAAATTGTTTTTAGTAAATTGCAAACTCACCCCTTTTGAGCTGTCTAAACTCTCCACTCTCAAGCCCATTTCAAGAAAAAGAGAATTTTGACCTCCCCAAATGACCATTTTGCCCTTTGAAAATAATAAAAAATTTCTTTTAGTACTTTTTGATTATTTTAAGGGTGAAATGGTAAAATAGAGATTGGGATCTAAACACCCACTTCAAAAAGTAAGAGTTTACGTGTACATGGAGAAAACATAAGAAAAATGTGCAATTTTAACCTCCTCCTTTTTTGTTTTAATTTTTTTTTGAAATAATCTTTGCTTAGTACTTTTAACAAGAAAGTTGTAAACTTTTGTGCTGGACTCACTGATTTGAGTGTATCTAGTTCCGGCCGATTTGTATTAGACAACTTATCTTAAAACTATCTACATCAGTGTGGGTCGGTATGAGTGTTAAATTTTATTACTAATGCTCTTTATTTTTTTATTGAAACCTGTCAAAGTGATAACTAATCAAATTGGTAGTTAAATGAACGTACATAGATTCAAACTTGGGGATTTCTTACCCGACTATGACATCAGATTTAGGGTCTATTTAGATTATCTGATTTTCATCCGTATCTTATTTGGATCTAGTTTATTTACCTGTTTATAAGTAAATATATCTGGTTTTCATTTATATCTATTTCTAAACTGACCGAAAATCAATCTATCAGTTAATCTAAAAGTTTAAGCTTCTTGATAAGTATAAGGCTTTATATTTACATTATGTTATTCATAATTTGGGAAAAAAGCTAAAATTTAGTCCTGGAAGATTGAAATGCAGGCAAGAGAATTCAGCTAATAGTACAGGGTTGAAAAAATCCTTTGCATTATCCCAAGTAAGAAGGGACGCTGTTGGAGTTTAAATTTAACTTGAACCATTTGCTGGAAGATCCTATGATAATCGAGCTTAATTTGCTTAAATAATTAAGCAGAAGAACTGATCTTAGTCTAATTTGCAAGATTTCGATGCATTTGCTAAGAACTTGTGGACTGGTTAAGAAATTGACATACCATATCTTCTTTTCTCAGGAATGGTGTCCAGCAAAGAAGAAACTCATGGCAGGATGGAGTATATGGCACAAACTGTCCAATTCCACCAGGACGGAATTTCACATATGTACTTCAAGTCAAGGACCAAATTGGTAGCTACTTTTATTTTCCATCTCTTGCTTTGCATAAGGCTGCAGGAGCATTTGGCGGGTTCAAAATCGCAAGCCGATCTGTAATTCCAGTACCATTCTCCCCTCCAGTTGCGGATTATACTGTCCTAACTGGTGATTGGTTCCAGAAAAATCACACAGTAAGTAGCCTGAAAGTTTTAAATCCAGTTTCACGAGGTCTTGAAGTTTAAACTTGTAAATCAGTATAAGCTTTTATACTCTAATACTAGATATGGTATGGATTTTTAGATTTATTACTTACAATGAGCTCACTAGAAGGACTAAACTTGTTTCTTTCGTTTATTTCCATATTTGCAGGACCTAAAAGCAATCTTAGATGGTGGGAGCGATCTTCCCTTCCCAGATGGATTACTCATAAACGGCCGAGGAGCTAATGGTTACACATTCACTGTGGAGCAAGGTAATATGATCACAGCCCTTGAAGGAGTTTTAGGCATCAATTTAGCATATAAACTGATAACTTTCCATGCCAATTCAATGTGCAGGAAAGACATACAGGTTTCGGATATCAAATGTCGGGATTACAACTTCACTCAATTTCAGAATCCAGGGGCATAAGATGCTTCTGGTTGAGGTTGAAGGAACTCATACATTACAGAACACTTATGATTCCCTTGACATTCACTTAGGCCAATCTTACTCTGTGTTGGTGACTGCTGATCAACCGGCACAAGATTATTATATTGTTGTTTCGACACGTTTTACCCCTCAGGTGCTCAACACAACCTCCATTCTCCGCTATGTCAACTCAGCAGGCAGTGTCTCTGGAACTCCACCTGGTGGTCCGACAATACAAATTGACTGGTCACTTGAACAAGCACGCTCAATCAGGTCTTATAATCATTGAGTTGCAGCATTGTTTGTTTATTCTTTTCCCTCTAAATCTTGCACATCGCACACAAGTAGAGGTTTTCTAAATCTCTACCATGAAGGAATGTTTCGTTTACCATCTGCATTTTTTAATATTATCATCTAGAGACTCACCTGTCTCTTTCAAAAGCTACAATTATGTGTTCTTACTATTTTTTGTTAACTTTATTTTTGCGATTTTGGAGTTGAAGATAGGATTTTGAGGGTTCAATTTGGCTGCAAGCTTAAACTCATATTGGAAATATAACTCGTTTCATTTTTTTTTTTTTAATGTGTATTCAATTTGTTTCTTATTCATATCTGTTCTATGTCTTTATCCCCTTTTCTTTTTTGTTATTTTTTGTCAGCTAAACACTTGGTTTTGAACTGATAACAAAATGACAAGCCAATAAGTTCCGTTGTCAGCATGGTGAATGTACCATCAGTTTCTTTCTTGCATATATGTTGAAACTTCATTAACTTTGCAGGCAAGGCAACACGCAAATTATTGCTATCTGCTGAATTGTTATTATTCTCTCTGTGATTACAATAGGAGAAACTTGTCAGCCAGTGGACCAAGGCCTAATCCTCAAGGTTCATACCACTATGGTTTGATCAACACAACCCGAACCATAAGACTTGCAAATTCAGCTCCAGTTATCAATGGAAAGCAGAGGTATGCTGTCAACAGTGTGTCTTTTATTCCTGCTGAAACTCCGCTTAAGCTTGCCGATTACTTCAACATTCCTGGAGTCTTCACCCCAGGGAGCATCCCTGGTAGCCCGACTGGAAGTGGTGGTTACCTTCAGACATCGGTCATGGCTGCTGATTTCCGTGGTTATGCAGAGATCATCTTTGAGAATGCAGAGGACAATGTGCAATCCTGGCATATAGACGGCCATAATTTCTTTGTTGTGGGTAAGTATATTTCACTAACCTTGGCTATAGTAACTTGCTTGAAATGGTATTGTAACTAGATAATCCTTAGGAAGTGTCAAAAAGGGAACGGCTCCTGCTTTATTATGTCGGAGTATTGTTCTTTAGCTGTTGTCAACCCTTCAGATTTATGATGTGCAGGATGGATGGAGGAGAATGGACGCCTGCTAATAGACTGACTTACAATTTAAGGGACACCATTTCCCGCTGCACCGTTCAGGTATCTTTCGATAAAAAGAAAAAGCTTAAAAACATCAAGCTTGGCAAATTGTAAATATGTCTCTAAACTGTTCATCAGGTGTTGATGGGTGTCCTAAACTCCCTAGACGTGCCTTCATTTTTTCGTGACTTTTCGAAATTGATTGGCAGTCAAATGTATATTTTCAAAAGTTATCGGAGTAAAGACACATTTTAAGAGCACAGGAAATCTATTTGTTGATTGTTCTTGACTAGATTAATAGCTTGGTGGTTCATTTGCATTTATCTCCTTTATATATGAAGCTAGTAAATCTGAAATCTGATCTTGAAAAGTGAACAGGATCCGAATTCCATGCATGAACTCATTGCCTCAATCAGTTTTAGTTCAAAATCCTGCATACTCAAACTATACATCTTAGCAGTTTTCCTGATAACAATTGATTGCAATGCAACTGGAGTTGAAAAAGATCTATGCTAACATGTTGTGTTTCCAGGTTTATCCTAAATCATGGACTGCAGTATACATGCCTCTCGACAACGTGGGAATGTGGAACGTAAGATCTGAGAATTGGGCTCGCCAATACTTGGGTCAACAATTCTATCTTCGTGTTTATTCTCCTGCAAAGTCATGGAGAGACGAGTACCCGATCCCGAGTAATGCTCTGCTCTGTGGCCGGGCGGTTGGTCATCATCCTTGACTTGCCATGGACATTTTGATTATGAAAATCTTTCCACTCGGTCTATACGTGTCTTGCAAGAAAACGTTGCCATGCTACAATCAGGAAACATTTCGTACTTTTCGCATAGTTCCCCTTTAGAACTATCCAGGGGATCAAGTCAAATTTCTTATTTGTGCTTGATAAATGATTGTTTTATAAGCTTGTAGAGTAGCATTTTCAGATAAAAATGTGTTTAATATTATCCAAAGTCTTTATAATGTTCCAAATTATTGTAAAACAAGCTTTTTTTCCAAGCAATTATGGAAGAGCTAGTTGATCATATTGTTGTTAAGATAATTGCCAAAGAAATTTGTTGCTTCTCATTATCATTGATGCATTTATATACAAAGTGGATAGGAGTTTGGATATATCAAGAAACAATTAAAGCTGATCATATTATTATAACAACTTATCCGTATACATATATAACCGCTTATTCTTATCTATATTAAAACATCGATCCTTATCAGCCTCTTTCAAATTGAATGAGTTTTGAAAAAACTATCTACTTGTCTTGAAGTTGAAATTTTGACCTAGCAAGAGGCTTGGTGAGAATATCAACAAGTTGATCATTGGTAAAGATGTAGTTGACCTAAAGTTTTGTTTTTGCTACCTTGTCTCACATGAAATGAAACCAATCTCCAAATGCTTTGATCTTGAATGAAAATAGGCATGTTAGTGAGGTAGGTAGCAGAGATACTATCGCACCATATGATAGGAAGAGTAGAGAAGAAAGCTTTGATCTTTGTCAAAAAAGATTGAACCCATTATAGTTTACAAGTAGTTGTTGCCACAACACGGTATTTAGCTTCAATGGAAGAGCGAACTACAGTTTGTTGTTTTCATGAGACCCATGAGATAAGATTTGGACCCAAATAGATATACATGCTTGTAGTGGACTTACAGTCCTCTAAATTACCTCCCCATTTTGCATCACTGTAAGCACAAAGTGTGCGGTTGGAAGAGGAATGAAGAAATAAGCCAGGGTGAAGTGTAGATCGAAGGTATCGCAAAATTCTTTTGACAGCTACCCAATCAGAATTAAGAAGTTAATGCATATAATGAGAGACCTTATTAATAGCAAAGGAAATCTCCAGTCTGGTCTTGGAGAGATATTGCAAAGCATCAACGATAATGCGGAAACGATTGGATCCTTAAAACTAGTACAATCAAAGTTAGAAAGTTGTGATTGAGAATAGTAACGAGTAGAGACACCTTTAGCTTTGTGCATGCAAGCCTTATCTAATACCTCAGGAGTGTACTTCGATTGTGATAAGAATAAGCCTTGAGAGGTCCATGTAGCTTCCACACCAAGAAAATAGTCAGGTCAACCAAGACCTTTAAGCGAAATTGAGATTGAAGCTTGTGAATAATGGATTGAATGAAAGATGGATCATTACCCATGCACAAAAGATCATCAATATAAATGAAGAAGAAAATAATACGATGCTGTTTGTTTTAGACCCAATAAAACCAAGAGCAAAAAGAGAAGTAGTGAGACATATGTGTTGTCGCTGTAGTGCTTGTTTGAGCCTATAAATAGATTTGTTCAACTTACAGACATAAGAAGGTTTTCTATCATCAATAAAGCCAAGAGGTTGAGTCATGTAAACGTCCTCATCCAATGAACCATGTAAGAAAGAATTTGATAAATCTTATTGATTAACTTGCCAACCATAGGAGAAAGCAAGAGACATAATGATATGAACTATAGCTAGCTTTATTATGAGACTGAATGTCTATGTATAATCAATGCTAGGATGTAGGTGAAATCCTTTGGCAATTAATCTAGCCTTGTATCTATCAATGGAACCATATTTGTTGTATTTAATTCGATAAACCTATTTGTAGCCAACAAGATTATGTGATGGAGATGGTGGAACAAGTGTCCAAGTGTGATTGTGAACCATAGCATTGAATTTGACATACATTATTGTCCTCCTGTGTAATGATTTGACTGCTTGAGAGTAACATGTGGGTTCTTACGCATCAGTACTGGTGGAGAAAACTGCTTTTGGTTTGAGATTTCTTGTTTGAAGCGTAGTCACCATTGGATGCGATTTGGGCAAATGATGAGTAGGTTTTGTGAACAAATCAACAACTAAAGAGAGGCTTGGGGAGTGAGAAGTGGAGAGAGGTATGGGATTTGGTTCGGTGGGAATAAGTGAGTGAGGTGTAGAAGGACCAGGTGCTTGAAGTGTTGATTGAAGAGTTGGTTCGGTTGGGATAGATTGAGATGTGTTAGGTAAGTTAGGAGGAGTTTGACTTGGTAAAATGAAGTAAGGTTTATCAGGTAAAGTAGAATGTGAATGGGAGCGCGAAAAGACAGGCTATGCTTGGGAGGTATAGGAGATCATTATTATTTGATTGGGATTGTAGGCAGGTAGAAGAATGGCTGCAAGTGATGTTGTGGAAATGGGGTTTTTGGATATGGATATAGTGTTAGATCGTCTGTTATCTTATCTTTGAAATAGAAATTACTGTTCATAAAAAAAAAAGACAAATGGCGCGAGACAGAAAATACATTAGAAGCTAAATCAAGACAAATATAGCCTTTGTGAATTTTATGATATCCCAAAAAGACACATGATCGAGATTAATGTGACAATTTATTTTTTGAGTAAGGTCGCAACCATGGATAACATAGACACCCAAAAATGCATAAATCACTATAGCTTGGAGTTTGATGAAATAACTTGTGATATGGATTGTCAAAATGAAGAATAGAGGTAGGTAATCTATTAATCAAGTACACTGCAGTATCAAATGCAAGTGGCCAATATTTGGTAGGCATAGAAAAATAATTAAGTAATGAAAGTCCAGTATCAACAATAAGTATGTGTTTACGTTCAGCACAACCATTTTGTTTATGGGTTTTAGTACAAACTGATTGTTGAGTAAATCCATGAGTTAACAAATAATTAGTTAAAGCTTGAAATTCACCTCCTCAGTCAACTTGAAAGGATTTTATAGGGATTGAAAATATTTTTCAATAAGATGCCAAAATTTGATGAACACACTTAAAACTTCAGATTTATACTTAATAAAATAGATCCAGGTATATTTGCTATAGTGATCATAAAATATGACATAGTATTTATTACCATCATAGGAGTCAATTGGTGCCGATCCCCATACATCATGACAAATTTATTCTAAAGGAGCAATAGTATGACGAGTGCAAGGAGAAAGAGGTAATTTGTGACTTTTACTGATGGCACAAGAGTGACAAACAATAGAAGCAGTTTTATTGCTAAAGGATATGTTATTTTTTCCTAAATCATGACAAACAATGCAAAATTTGGCATGTCCAAGACATGAATGCCAATCATATAAGGAACATGAAAAAGCACTAATAAAATTCTTAGAAAAGGGCTTTATATGAAGATTCATAGAATAAAGTTTGAGATTATTCTAGCTTGTGTGAAGTACCTCTCTTGTGTGGATATCCTTAATAACAAAATAACCAGGAAAGAATTCAATAGAAACATTGTTAGTTTTGGTGAAGGAATGAACAGAAAGCAAATTCCTGCAAGAAGATGAAACACAAAGAATATTTTGCAAGTTAAAGGTATGAGAATCAGTGTGATAAAGAGAGAAGCCAATATGAGAGATATGAAGAGTTTTACTATTGCCTATTATAACTGCATTGGGAGCTTTATACTCAGAATGAATATTTAAGTATCAATTATTATTTAACATATAAGGTGGTAATTATTTCATCTCTTTCATATATCAATATATGAATAGGTAGTTACTGATCACGTGTATATATGTATAGGTGTGTATTTTTCCTGTCAAAGTGGAAGCAGGTATAGTCCGAATAAAAAATCAAAATGAAATGTATACATTATTAACATTAAACAGGTTTGCAAGTCGAATCCTAAAATACATTTATAAGATCTGTTTAAAAAATGAGTTTGCAAACGATTATGGTGTTGGACACAAACCCGGACATGTATTTAAATTTATCGTGTCATACCGATCTTTTTGAGAAACACCTGTTTATAAGATCATACTGCATCACATTTGGATTTGTGGGTTAAATCTAGAATTATTGCCAACCTGGGCAGGACTATGGGTTTAGTCGTGCCTACTTTTGAATACACCCATTGACAGGAGTGTGTTTGATGATTTACTAACTACTTAAATGATCTTTGATTAATTTTTCAGGTGTTTGACAACATCAAATTCGTAAGATTTATATATACCAAAATAATTTAATGCTCGTATAATGATTTCATCATTTATAAAATGTGTATTATATATATATATTCTATATAAATGATTTAATTATTTATCACTCGTTTATAATATAAGTTAAAACAAGATAAAAAATAATTAAAAATTTTTATTTTTAAAAAACAATTATTTTACTTTAAAATAAAATATCAAAAAGAGGGACTCATTTAATAAATTATGGAAAAGAAAAAAAAAATACTAATAAGAGACGAGTTTTGCCTTTATATCCTACTCAAAGGCAAAACTAACCTCACTGTCTGACATGGTTAGAGGCGACACTTATCTCACAACAAAAGGTGAAACAACTAGGATACAGTGGCAAAATTTGTGTTACATCAGACAACAATACATCTGATAATAAACGACATAGGAAGAAGCTGGGCTAGCTCTCCTACTATATTACACAGTTCGGTTATAGACCTAGAATAAAGAACAAGAATTTAGTTACGATATTTGATAGTTTGTAACATAATATAGTTAGAGTGATATCTCTAACAGATCTTATAACTAAGATAGCAGATTTACAACAAACATCAATTGTAAATCTGTCTATAAATAGATGAAATGAAAAGGAACCAGGAATATCCGATTATACCATTTGTATGTCTCTTAGTTGAGCCATTAGGAGTAGGAGCAGCTCGAAATTGCTCATGCATCATTTGTAAACACATAAACAAACACATTAGATCGAAACCATAACTTTGTGAGAGAAATATGAGGAAGATTGTAAGATAGAGGAAGAGTCTTATCTTGAGAGAGTGAAACACTAGAGAAAAGCGAGGCACAGTGATACTGGACATTAGGGTTAAAGAAAGAAAGAAGACTGGGCTTAAATATTTAGTGGGCCTAGTTAATAATTTTGCTTTCGTCTTGATCGCATGGTACCCTCCATAAGATCTTCGGTAGAAATGGCATCAAACATGGAGTCTGTTAAAAACATGTTTTTGGCAATTCAACAATATTAAAATCAGTTTGAAAGCGGTAATAGAGTATACTCCAAGAATTGTCTAAGAGGGGAGCAATTAGAGACGCAATATGATCAGACTCAAAACCAACAAGACAAGAACCATTTTGAACAAGAAGGGTCATCATCCCATGTTAAGAATGATTCTTTAATAAGAAACATGAAATTAGAGTTACCTAAATTCTCTGGAGAAGGAGTCAAGAAATGGATTTTTACTGCATAGTAGTTCTTCAAGTTTTTCAAATTTGAAGAAGCTAATTGACTCACAAAATCATCATTTGCAATGGAGGGTGATGCGTTGGAATGTTTTCAATGGGTGCATGTCAACAATCGTTTGACCACTTGGAATGCTTTTCTGAAAGCATTAGAAACACGTTTTGGTCCGTCGGAGTATGAAGATCCTCAAGGGGAATTGTTCAAGCTAAAACAGAAAGGAACTGTGAGCTAATGTCAAACAACATTTGAATCATTGTTGAATCAAGTATAAGGGCTTTCTAAGCCATTCTTGATTAGTTGTTTCATTTTGGGATTGAAGTTGCGTATCAGATATGAATTACATATAGCTAGGCCTAATTCTCTAATGCAGGCTATAGCTTTAGCAAAGTTACATGAATCTAAGTATATTGATTAGAATTCTTTTACAAGTAAAATGGTCAAGACATCAGTAACTAATGGGAAACAATAGTCTTTTTTAAAGACTTCATTTTTTGCTCCAATTAATGCAATTAAACAACCAGTAGAAGTACAAGGAGGACAAGAAAGCATACCTATAAGGCATCTGTTAGTAGATGAAATATAGCAATGCAGAGAGAAGGGTATTTTTTTCAATTGCGATGAAAAATTCCACAGCAATTATAAATGCAAGCCCAAATTTATGATTTTAGTGGCTGATGAAGATGAAGGAGAAGCCAATGATGATATAGTGGTAGATATGGATGAGGAGCATGAACTGACAAAAAACTGTACAATAAGCTATATCAGGTGATCTAGTTTCTCTGACTTCAAGATTTTCAGATAGAGCAAATTATACTTTGAATGTTTTAGTGGATTCAAGTAGCACACACAATTTTATACAAAGTAGGATTGCAAAATATTTGAATTTTCCCATTACACAGACTGTTGCATTGCATGTTATGATTGGAGATGGTAAAAAATTAAAGTGCAAAGGATAGTATAGTAATGTGGCTATTACAATTCAAGATTGTACATTTCATGTTACATTTTATGTCCTACCAATACAGGGAGCAGATGTTGTGTTGAGGGTATAGTGGTTAAAGGAATTGGGACCTATTACTATTGATTACACTAAGTTATGCATGTCATTTTATCGACAAAACATTAAGAATACATTAATGGGTAATCAGAATAGCACGAAACATATCACTCACCAGCAACTGCATCGGTTGATTAAGGTAGATGCTGCAGCTTCATTATTTCACTTAGTGGCTTAGGTAAATACTAAAGAGTTAATAGGTACCACCAACAATACTGAGATTGAGTTAATATTGGGCAAATTCTCTGTCCTTTTTGAAACACCAGCATCATTGCCACCATATCGATTTTTGCAACACAATATTCATTTGAAATTGGGTGTTTCACTAGTCAATGTTAAACCATACCAATACCCACATTTCCAGAAAGGGGAGATTGAGAGGTAGATTAAGGAGATGCTAGAACGAGGGATAATAAAGGATAGTACAAGTCCATTTTCTTCACCAATTCTCATGGTGAAGAAAGAAGACGGATCATGGAGGTTTCGCATAGATCATAGAGCCTTGAATCCAGTTACTATAAAGGAAGAATTCCCTATTCCCACAATTGATGAATTGCTAGATGAATTAAGACATGCAACAATCTTTTCTAAGTTGGATACCATCAAACTAGGATGGCTAAGGAAGATGTTCACAAAAATGCTTTTCGGTTCCACAAAGGCCGCTATGAATTCGTAGTGATGCCATTTGGGCTTAGCAATGCTCTAGTGACTTTTCAATCGATCATGAACCATATTTTCAAGCCACATTTGCACAAATTTGTTATAGTCTTTCTTGATGACATACTAGTACATAGTACGTCATTACATGATCATGTTGCACATTTGTCTCAAGTATTTCAAATTCTGGTTGGAAATATTTTTTTTGTTAAGAAATCTAAATGCACTTTTGGTGTAGATACCATCGAGTGTCTCAGACATATTGTTTCTAGAGGATTTGTGGGTCTGGATCCAACCAAAATTGAAGCAATCAGGAATTGGCCTCAACCAATATCATTAAAACAACTTAGAGCCTTTTTGGGTTTAGCAGGCTACTATCGAAAATTTATTAGAAGTTTTGCTTCTCCTTTGACTAACTTACTTAAACAGGACAATTTTATTTGGACTGATTTAACTACTAATGCTTTTGTTTCTTTAAAAAAGAGGTATGTTCAGCTCCATTACTACAACTACCAATTTCATAAATAATTTGTCATAGAAACTAATGCATTGGAACTGGGATGGGAGCAATCTTGTTACAAGAGGAGAAGCCTATCACTTTCTTTAGCAAAAAGTTCCCCATACATGTGATGAAAGCTTCAGCGTACATTGGGGAACTTCATGCATTAGTGGAAGCAGTTCGAAAATGGAGACAGTACCTATTGAGGAGTCATTTTATTATTTGAACAGACCATCGCAGTCTCAAGGAGTTGCTGATTCAGGTGATACAAACACCAGGCCAATAGAAATATTTGGTAAAGCTCTTGGGATATGACTACAGTATTGTTTATAAAGTTAGTGTGGATAACAAAGTTGCCGATGTCTTATCTAGATAGTTTGGTGAACAAATGTTCGCTATTTCTTCTCCTTATTCTGATCTTATTAGCAAACTTAAAGAGGAATATCAATCTAAATTGAAATTCAAAGATATTATCCAACGGTTGGAATTGGGTACACCATTGAAGTGGTCTTTACAATGGATCAATGGCATTCTATATTTTGGGGAAAAAATTTTTTTAGTTCCAACATCTTAGCTTATTTCCATCCTACTTTTTGAATTTCATGACTCTTCCATGGGAGGTCATTTTGGTATTGTCAAGACTTTACATCGTATCTCATCCTAATTTTGCTGAGTATATTGTAGGGTGTTTAATATGTCAATAGGTAAGGCATTCTACGAAAGCTCCTTTAGGCTTATTAGAACCTTTACCTATTCTAACTCAAGTATGGGAGCATTTATTTATGGATTTCATTGCTTATTTACCGAATTCTTAAGGTAAAACAGTAATATTGGTTGTAGTGGATAGATCGATGAATTATTGCCATTTAGGGGCATTAGATACTCATTTTGGAGCATCTAAAGTTGCCAATTTGTTTGTTCAGATGGTCATTCGTTTACTTAGATTTCCTAAGACTATTGTCTTGAATCATGATCTTATCTTTCTGAGCAAGTTCTGGAAGGATTTATTTTGATTGAATGGAACCAAATTAACCTATAGTTCGACCTATCATTTACAAACTGATAGCCAAATTGAGCTCATGAATAGAATTATTCAGCATTATTTGAGATGTTTCGCGATGGATAGACCCCATGAATGGGTTTTGAAGTTGCCATGGGTACAGTTTTCAAACAATACATCAGGGCTAACAGTCACTCCATTTGAGTTAGTATATAGACGACCTCCTTCACTTATTCCTTTATATTCAAAAGGAACAAGCAATATTGAGGTAGTAGATTCAATTTGTCAACTAGGGATGAGTTATTGGCTAAACTAAGGACTAATTTGGAGAAAGCTCAAGCAAAGATGAAGAAGGCAGCTGACCAACATAGAACTGATTGTTACTTTAACCCTAATGATCTAGTGTTTGTAAAATTATAGCCTTACAAACAAATTTCTATACATAGAGGTAAATATTCTAAACTTTTGAAGAAATTTTATGGCCTATTCCGAGTCATTAAACGAATTGGATGAGCTGCTTATGAGTTAGAATTACTAAAAGGGGCCAAGATTCATAATGTTTTCCTTATTTCAGTTCTAAAAAAAGCTGTTGGTCAACCTATGACTTCACTACAGTTACTAAAGGAAGCTTTCAATGGTCACCCAGTGATTCAACCCCTAGCTATTTTGGATACAAGACGTATTTGGCTACAACAACGATTGGTGTCTTAGATTTTAGTCCAATGGCAAGGTTTGCCTATGGAAGATACTTCATGGGAAGATTTTTTAGGGTTTCGATAGCAATACCGTAATTTTCACCTTGAGGACAAGGTGTTCTTTCAAGAGGGGGAGCCTGTTACATTCGAAAACAACATTACATCAGACAATAATACATCCAACAAAAAATGACATAAGAAGAAGCTAGTCTGGTTCTCAAACTATATTACATAGTTTGGTTACAGATCTAGAATAAAGAACAAGAATGTAGTTACAATATTTGACAGTTTGTAACAGAATATAGTTAGAGTGATAGCTCTAACAGATCTTGTAACTAAGATAACAGATTTATATCAAACATCAGTTGTAAATCTGTCTATAAATAGATGGAATGAAAAGGAACAGGGAATATCGCGATTATACCATTTGTGTCTCTTAGTTGAGCCATTAGGAGTGAGAGCGGCTTGAAATCGTTGATGCATCGTCTATGAACACATAAACAAACACATTACACTGAAACCCTAACTTTGTGAGAGAAATATGAGGAAGATAGGAAGATAGAGGGAGAGTCTTATCTTGAGAGAGTGAAACATGAGAGAAAAGTGAGGCACGGTGATACTGGACATTACGGTTAAAGAAAGAGAAAAGACTGGGCTTAAATATTTAGTGGGCGTAGTTAACAATTTGCCTTTATATGGCAAAAAGGCGAAGATCACCTCTTTAGGACTAATTATGTAAACCTTCAATGGGAAATTTTCGAGGTGAAACATTCTCCTCCATAAGCTAAAAGAGGTGTGTCGAGCCTGGATTTTTCATTTCCAATTTAATTTCTTTTAATCCAATCTGTATCAAACCCAAACCCATTTAATACGAACCATCGACTAAGAATTAAAAGAATTTTAATTTTTCAAAACAATTCTGAGTCGCCACCCGATTGGAATAGGGAAAAAATTTATAAGTTAGGATTAATGGGTTGGTTAGTCCAAATTTAGCTACTAGTTTGAGAAAAATTTGATTTACAAACCAAATTTTATAAACAAGAAATTTTGGATTCGGGGGTTAACCTATTAAAATCATATGGTTTAAAATTTATCCTTTTAATGCTTGAAAAAAAAAAAAATATTTACAAATTTTAACATCTACAAGTTATTATTGCAATTTTAAGGAATAAAAAATCATTATTTACATTAACATTTACAAATAAGTACAAATAATATTGATATTTACAATTTATTATTAAAGCTTACAATATGAACAATGAATTAATTCAAAATAGAAATAAACAAAAAAAAGGTTTTTTCATTTTTTTTGTCGTCTCTGAGGTGTCTACGTACCTGCTAATTGGATCAGATAACACATAATTCTCTTAATAAAAATTTTAGCTTGTTGGTTAATTTTAGAAATTAAAAAAAATCTTATCATTTTAAATTCATTAAATTTTATTAATTTTACAAAAATCGGTTTGCATGTGAGCCATAAATCTATCAGATTAGGTTTTAACAATTTTATGAAAACCAACCTTTTTCTAAGTGATGAAAAAGCAATTTTTATGGAAACACAATCACATATCACCTAAATCTTATATCAAAATACTCAACATAATATTAAGAATAAAGATTACTATAAGGATTACCAAGTATCAGCATGCTAACATTAACAAAATAAAACTGTATATTCATATTCATGTCAAACATCACAGTAGAAAGCAAACACGAAGGAGAAAGTTGATTTTTATAACAATTTAGAAAATAACATCATTATCTAGAATATTTTAAGACAAATATTAATTAGGTATTCTATTCTTACCAATTGGACATTACACATACATATAATATTACGAATTTTTATTCCTATTATTACAACCAGTTTTTTGTTATTATTATGGCATCATTATTTAATATTATTATATTAAACACTATGTACATGTATATATATATATATATACTTATCTATTCATATAAAAATATGATGGTGATTCATGTGCACCATTCCTAAATCTTATTATTAAAATAAGAAAACAGGTGAAGCAAACTTACCTGGAGCAACTCGAAGGACAGGGACAATTGGATGACGACGATGACCGACGAGTTAGATTCTTGGGTTAGTGGCCGGTAAAGTTAGGCTTCGGTGGAGATTAGTCGGATTAGGCTCTATTGATGGCGGTCGGTGAAGCTCCGGCTGCGTCAGTAGCATTTCAGTGATGCTTGATTTCGCTAATTATCGTTTTTTCATCTACAAAATAACAAAACGAAGTTAGATATTTCCCAAATTTCAATAAATAAAACTAAGAATGCAATAAAAAATTAGAGAAAAATTAGAAGTGCCAGACCTTTTTTTTTTTAAGTGTAGCCCGTGAGTCCTTTATAGTGTTAGGATGGTGAATTAACCTCCAAGTCTTGTCAATTTAATCCGATTTCGAATCTAGTGTTTTTAGGGCAAGTTCTTGCACAAATTTGAAAAATTGACTCCAATCGGTTATAAATTTTTAATTAAATAAAAAACGAGTTTTTCCCAATTTTTAGATCCGAATTTGAGGCACTTTCCCTTGATTAAAATACACATTTTAGGTACCAAATTAAATCTCTCCATGCCTACTTTCTATATGTACAAGCGGTTTTTTTTTTAAATAATAATGCAATATATATGATATTATATGTGTACTTATATTATATCTATCATCTTTATTTCCTGCAATTTGATTTACTTTCCTAATTTTATTCATTTCTAATCCTAATCCCTTTATAATTACAAAAATTAATCTAATTCTTCAACTTAGCCTTAATATTAACATATAATTAACAACAATTTAATAATTCATCAAAAATAAAGTGTTTACAAGGTGGAATTTTAGTCTATTGAGGCGAATATTTTCACTTGTTTTGGCTATCTTACTACTAGTATATTTGGAACTGATGCAGATTTTATTAAAGGTCGAAGACTTGTTTAAATACAGGAAAAACTAACAGAAGAGCAAGAATATATATTTCATACACAAACTTGCACAATTCAATCGACTGGTGTGATTAAAGCATTAAAAGCAATTAACTCCACGTTCGAATTTAAAGGTTGCCGCCCTCATGTGTTCACCAATGGTTGTCCACTGATGCAGATGTATAATTACTGACAACGAATTTATAGCAGACAACAACGTTACGCATAGTTTTACCAACTCTAATAAAGTATCTCGCATATGGTGTGAGTAAGCACACCTACTTTGAGGGTACCTAAATTTGAATTTATACTTATTCAAAGTTCAACTTTCGAAATACTTAAACAGCTTATCATTTTGAAATTAGACTTTATAATGTTTGGCTTTATAGCTCATAAATATAGTGTCAAGGTTGAATTCTTTAACTGGTACTTTGTATAGATCTTGAGTTTGGAATTTTAAACCTGGTAGGGTTTGAGTGAACTTGAGATTGGGATTGAGTTCAGCACTATATTATCTTAATTTAACTTATTTACAACCTTAATCTCGATTGATGTTGAGTTCAATAAAATATCATCTCAATTTAACTTGTTTACAACCTTAAACCTCTCAGCTTCATAAATTTTACATTCGACAGATATCGGGCAGTAGCAACTATAACCCTAAATACCTGCTACTGCTATATTAATATTCCTTCCTGTGAATTAAAACCAACCCTATAAAGAACTAAGCATTTGCTAGTAGTTGGCTAGTACAAGTGAAATGCAATAAAGTCTGCATAGTAGACCGAGTAAAGAGAAGTATGGGTAATTCAAGACTTAGTGGTGTCGGTAGCTGACTCGCTGGGTTGACAGACGAGGCACTAAAGAGTCAGCGAGTCACGTATGGTAGTTCTCATTGTTGAATCACTTATACTTTATAATTTTGTTTAGTCACAGCGCAACTAATTTGATTTATGGCGAGGGACCTACGAATAAAAGACATAATTCAGCCCTATCAGGGCAAGGATTTAGAAGAGTTATTCTTTACTTACAGATTATAGGCAAAACTTCCTTAAGTTCAGAAATTATTATCCGAAGTCCATCGTTTATTTTATGAATTTGGTTCACATGAACGTATTCAGATAATGTAATATATAACGCGAATTATCATATCTTGCAGATTTTATAATGGACAAGAAAAGGATACTCATGAGAAAAACACGTAAAAGCTAGTATTAATATGCAACGTTAGATGAGTGAAAGACGGATATCAATGGAATGACCAACGATCTTGTAACCTAACAGTTTTATATAGGTCTTTTAAGTGTGATGTACCAGTATCGAATCCATAAGTGAGAGAAAAAAACTTCTCTCGATTTTAGGTCTTTTCCCTCGATCTTGTGATGGCTCAAAAGCAGTAATCACATGAAGACCAGAAGAAGACCACAATTAATGTAGATTGGTGTGGATATTTCATGTTTCATCAAAATTGTCAAAAAGTTAATGGGTTTAGCTTCCCCATTTTGAACTTAAAATTGACATGCAACCAAAACTCGATGGAGCAACTTGCTTCTTATGCATCTTATTTTAAAATTCCCCTTTTGACTTTGGCTTTTTCATTTAATGGTCGACCCAATCCCCCCAACTGTTCCAACGCGTCGTCGCATAGACTTGCAAATCATTTATGGTTTGTAATTGAGAGAAATAATGTAGTGGACATGGACTTTTAACAATTGGACGAATAAAATGTTATATAAGGAGTGTCCATCGACGAAGAGTTCCAAGCCAAATCAGCTCAAATAGTTTCTTTTCGTGGCAACAGAGAGCTATGGCTTTCTCGAGTAAATGGCTATCCATGATTTTTCTTGTCTCATGCATCGTGCTGCTCCTCAGTGCACTTGCCTTAAGCGATGACAAGGTTAACAAAACAAGGTTTGGTGACGATTACGATGATGATTGTCAATGGGGCCGACGGCATTGTGGTGGACGACCTGGCTGGCGTCGTGGTTATCATGGCAGACGTAGAGGACCTGGCTTTGGTGGTGGTGGTGGAGTTGGTGGAGGGGGAGGTTATGGTGGTGGAGCAGGTGGAGGTATTGGAGGGGGAGCAGGTGGCGGACTTGGCGGTGGTGCTGGAGGTGGAGGTGGTTTAGGTGGAGAAGGAGGTGGCGGTCTTGGAGGTGGTTCAGGTGGTGTTGGAGGGGGTGGTGGATTTGGTGGTGGAGGAGGTGCTGGAGGTGGAGGTGGACAGGGAGGTGGTTTTGGAGCTGGTGGTGGCGCTGGAGGTGGTGCTGGTGGTGGTGTTGGAGGTGGTGGTGGATTTGGTGGTGGAGGTGGAGGTGGTATTGGAGGTGGGTCAGGTCATGGAGGAGGTTTTGGAGCTGGAGGTGGTGTAGGTGGAGGAGCTGGAGGAGGCATAGGTGGTGGAGGTGGAGGTGGAGGTGGAGGTGGAGGTGGAGGAGGTGGGGGTGGTGGTTTAGGGGGAGGATCCGGTCATGGGGGTGGTTTTGGTGCTGGAGGAGGGGCAGGTGGAGGAGCTGGTGGTGGTATTGGAGGTGGAGGAGGTGGTGGGGGGGCTTAGGTGGAGGTGTTGGGAGTGGTGGTGGAGCAGGAGGTGGTCATGGAGGAGGAATCGGAATAGGGATAGGCATTGGAATAGGAGTTGGTGGTGGCGCTGGTGCAGGCAAAGGTGTCGGTGTCGGTGTTGGAAGTGGAGTGGTGGTGGAAGGTAACACCATGAGGTTCACAAGCCTGTTCTCCCTAAAATGCATCGAATTGCGCTTTCATGTAATCGTGAGAAAGAAATTAAATTCTGTAAGCTTTCACTACGTTAAAATACATTGTCAAGGAACTTGTTATAAGAAATAATATTTGCTGTTTCAAAAATATTATTCCCACCTTGTCATATTTAATAAAAACTTCATACGTATTAAATAAATTTAAATAATAAAAGGATTTTTAAAAATAAAGCTATACACATCCTAATATTATTATTTAGGATATATTTGAGATACAGTACTAAAACAGTAAAACTTTTTCCCATGTTATAATATCCCTAAGACAAACAAAAACGTATCGTAATTCCTATCTTTCCTCAATCCTCTTTGCTCTTCTCTCAGTTATTATTATTGGAAAAAGGGGGCAAAGAAAAAAGTTCGAAACTATTACCACATTAGTTTAGTTTGTCGGCACTTGAATGTTTGCAGATGATCATTTTTTTTATTATTATTTTCATGATTTTGGAGAAAACTTGCTTTTAATGTAAATCTTGAGAAGACTAATGCAATTATTCCCATTTGAAAATCAATATTCTACAAATCAAATTTAAGTAATGGTTAAGGTTTAGTTTCCATAGATGGCATGTATTTGGTCGATGGATGAAAATACCTTGGTTATATGTGCGGTCACTAAGGTTCTTCATATTTATTTGTATGATATAGTAATGTATTTAATATCAAAGAAAGCACAAGAATCATAATTAAGTCTTCCAGGTTTAATATTACATTTGTTTTATTGAAATTAAATAATCTTAAAAAGATAGCAATTCTTCTATTTTGTAATCAAAGTACTTCTCGCAAAAAAAAAAAAAAAAAAAAAAAAAAACATAAGTAAAATTTCTTATAATGAAATACGTGAATAATATTTTTGCTGTAAAAAGTAGAATGACAATTCCACTTTAGTAAACCTATAAACTCCTTGAAAGTTTTGATTGATAACTTAGAATTTAACATAGAACATAAAAAAAAAATTTGATCATGAAACCCTAATTATTAAGACCAAAACCCCAAACAGTGAAGTCTAAACCCTAAACAAATGCCTTAGCCTTAAAGATCTTCAAGAAAACACTAAAAAGGACTTGTAAACCCTATAAAGAACTCAATTAGACAATCCAAATCCTAGAGGAGTAACCTTAATAACCTCGAAACCCTAGAAATTGAACCCTAGACTTATGGAATCAACCCTAGACTCTAAACCTTAATCCTTATATGAAAGCTCAATAAGTTTGAAAGTAATTTGAACTTGGAAATTAATTAAAGAACAACAACAATATCTAGACATATAGTAATAAACTCAGATATTAAACTTAAGCAGGCTTAAATCACATAAATTGAAACCAATAAAAGTTAAATCTTACCAAAGTAATGATCTAGTATCAGGTGTAAATAAAATTTAGACCCTAATACAACATTGATCTCTTCCTCATAATTTGGCGCTAATACACCCCTATGAACACAATTAACAACCCAACAAGTCCCAACTAAGTATCAGAGACGATGGTGAAATTGATTGCTTTTTAAAAAGTTTTTGAAAATATTCATCATTAGTTTGACACCTAGAAAAAGTAAATTGATACTTCAGTAAAATAAATTTAAGGACTTTCTAGTTTATTCACATTCACCAATCAACAGCTTGAAGGCGAACCATTTTCACAATGAGAATATTCAAAATTTTGCCAATGTTGTGAGACACTGTGAATTAAAAGAGGAATGTTTATAGGATTCCCAAGACAAGAATCCATGCTTATGCTACAGATGTATATCAAGAAACTTCCAAGTCTAAAAGATAAGGATTACTAACATAATATATTTAGAGAATTAGGTTTTTGGCCTAATTAAATATCATAGGCTAGTCTTCTGGGCTAATAATAGGGCTAAGGAGACTGAGTCTAATAAGAGATATTGTAGGGAGATTCAACCTAATAAGCTCGAAATAGGGATTATTGGACTGGTTCATTTTGATCTCGGCCTGATTTGGTTTTCTCGTATGCCAAAAGTAGACTCCAAAAATGCATACCTGGGTTAATTTGGTCCTAAGGCTTATGTGGATTAAAATAAACCTTCATCCTTTTTTATATTAAAAATGGGTTTCTTTTAGATAATAAAAGCCATCAAGTCCATTTCCAATCCAACCCAACCCAACCCACTTCTACAAGAGAAGAAAGCTTCAACCTTAGCCGTCGGATCCTTAGGAATGATCCAAAGGCTAGTATTCGTTTTCAACATCTATAAATAAGAAACTGCTTTTCTCATTTGTTAGAATTCTACACATTGCTAACATCGATAGTAGCACTTATTCTAGGAAGAACGAGTAAAAAATGATCTCATATATTTAAATTGATCTTCTATCACACTTGCACACTTGAGAAATCGGGTTTGCCTGCTCCTTCTCTCATGCCTTTCTCTGCGACATCCTACACGTGTTTTCAGTTCAAGACTTTTATCGAGATGACCACTACACTCATCGCACGTGATCAATTAGCTGCAATAATCCCACCATACTGTATATCATTATAATGCATATATGATCCCCTTACTGATGTATAATAGTTATCTACTGTTCAAAATGATTGAGGAATCAAAGCCATGTTCAATTTATGGTTTTACCAGAAAGTAACAGGTCAAATTAGACTATTCAAGCACGACTTATTAACAAAGAAATATTTGAACACGATTCATTATTATTATAAGGATCATACTTAGCCGATATATAACCTAACGTGTCTTTTATAATTTATTTAAATGTGATTAAGAAATTTTCCTTAATATCACTTCTCAAGCACGGGATGCTAATTGCTTTGCTTCTTGTTATACCACAATTAACATAAAAAAATTTAAAAAATCCAAATACCTTTAACCACATCCTTTAGGTTGGGCTTTAATCTAAGGCTTACATTTTTTTTTTTTTTAAATCTTCTGTATTCTTATTCTAATAAATTTGGTTAAATATGATATATTTTAATTAATCATTTATTGATAATTTAGCATAAGATTTACGTTAAATTTCAATCAAATTTCTCTACGTTCCAAGTAAACTATTAAGTCTATGTACGAATTTGACAAAATACAATCAAATCCTCTGCGTTTTAACGTACTTTCGTAAAACATAAAAAACAAACATGCCGCACTTAAAATATGAAAAATTTTAATATATTTCAGAAATAGAAAACTTTTATTTTACTTGTTTCAGTTCATATTACATGTCCCCCATTCGGATATGCATGCACGTCTTCAAAACACTTAACACCCAATTACATAACGCATAAAATTCTAAGATTTATTATTATTATTTTTTTCGTTTTAGATTGTATTTAGAATTTAATTGGTATGCTACCTTTTAATTTGGATATCAAATTTGGATTGTCTAATTTTTATCTATATCTAATATGCATCTATTTGATCTATTTATAAGTAAAAATATATATTTCTATTTTTATTTGTTTCTTAACAAATGATCTATTTAAAAATAAAAAAATAAAATAAAATATCAAAATAATCAAAATACAAACCCTTAATTTTCAAAGGACTTTACAATTTATAACTTTTCATTAGTAATTGTGATAATTTTTAAATAAATGCGTTCTTTTTCTTTGATAAGAAAATATTCTGAAACAAAATCCATGCACAGCACGTCATTCAACAGGTTAATTCAAATTCTAAGTACCAACAGTGCATGCCTCCCTTCGTTTACTCCAAAATATAGTGAACTAACGTTTTACCAAACCCTGTGCTCAAAACCAAGCTAGACAACGCAACATTTGATAATGCACCCCCCTTGGACAAGCACTTTTATTAGCAGCCTAGCCATATTATGGGCCACTACAAATTTTCGAGGTAGATGTCTCATTTGATGTCCATATTTTTATTTCTTCTATAATTAACCGACTGAAATTATAATATCAACCTGATTTATATTCATTTATAATTAATTAACTAAACTTTAAAATAGTTTTTTTTTTACCATTACAGCTGGAAGAGAGAAATCAAATCTGATATCTCTCATTTGAAAGACTAAAGAAGATCTCACTTGATAAATTAAGAGAAATGTTACTAGACTATAACGCTATTGACAAATTAAATTAGTTTAAGCAACATAATTAACCTAAAAAAGTTCAGAAATGATAAACGGATACTTTTATGCTTTATATAATTAATTGCAACAATACACAGTTGACATTTGCCAAAAAAAAAAAAATTGCAAGAATGGCAAAAATGTAAGACTCCAAGTTTCATGCTGAGAGTATGTTGTCTCTTCGCCATATGTACAGCTGAAAAGAAGAGATAAAAAGAATATGTTATCCCTGCTTATCATCATCCATTCCCTGAAGACCCCTGTGATCGCAAGATGAAAAGAATCAAACCACCTTCTCAAGAAGACGATTTACGATATAGCATGCAAACGAAACACTTTCCTCTCTCTTCATAAGTCCTGGTTATCTCGAGCATCGTGATTAATGCAAAGATTTTCCTTAAATAATTCCCGTGAAGTAGTTTGCCAGCAGACTAAAACTTAAAACTAAGCATTTAATTAGTTAAAATATCACTTCTTTAACATGAAGACTAGTAGGTTATAGTCACAGATGGCATACCAAGAGCAACAACCTCTATTTTGATGTTTCACCAGTAAATCAGAAGCAGTGAGAATATCTGAAGTGATACAGCTAAAGTGTATGTTTATGAGATATGGAAGACAACTTACAGTAATTACCATAGGACAAATGGCTTTCCATCTTTTTGGTTGTTCTTAATTGAAATAATTGACACTCTGAACCCTAAAACGTAACCTAGACTCAAAAAAGTAAAATTATAAGATTATAGAGAGGAATTTCCATATGCAGTAAATGCCAAGTAGATATTACACACACACACACCTCACAATCCCATCAATCGGGAGTATTACCTGATTTTCTCTCCATCTTGCTCATCACCAGCACCATTGTATTCCCCATCCCATCCACATTGATTCCTACATCCCAGTAAAAGGAAAGAACATCAATTGATCCCTACAGTTGAGATACAACAGTAAACAGAATGTGTTTAACCAAAAGAAAAAAAAATTGCAAAGCAAAGACCGAACTACTGAAGATACATACTCCTATTCAGGATCAGCCAAGTGTGGGATGTCGCAAGAGTGATGTAAAATGTCTCAAAGTTCAGCAAGACATTCCTTCTCTTTCATTTTTTTTTTTAAATTTTAAAGCAGCATGAGACTCCTCTTTAATTGGACAAAAGTGACATGAAGAAACTATTTCAAAAGAGCAGCCAACTTCTTGGCATCATGTATCCATCATTAAAATCTCTCAGACAAGGTTTAGAGAAAAGTCCCCAATATCCGCAGAATTCATTCACTTCCATAATATAATCGACGTTACCTAAGCAATGAACTCCTTAAGCACAAAAGTTCTCCTTTTTTTTTCAAGCACAAAGTTTGTTGAGCTATTACAAGAAAAGACCGCGAAGGAAAAGGAAAGACCCAGCATTGAATTTGGAATAATGATCAATCCAAATGAGCATGCTTGAAGGCAAAGTCACAACATGAGAATCCATGCAAGTAAATCATCTGAATTTTCTACTTTTAAGAAAGAATTTGGACCTTGCAAATAGTGTAGATCAAAACCAAATAAAATATGCTCAAGTACAATTACAGATCCATTCAACAGATTCTGGTATTAAAATTAAAAGGCTTCCTAGCATATCGGAATTCTCTATCATGTGGAAAGAGTAGAAGAAAGCTAGTTCAATTTTTCCATGTTTTGGCATGTCGTCATTTTGGAAGAATTGCTCATAGCTGATCATCCACCCAAATATAATTTTAGAAAATAGGGAAATCTAGCTGTGTAATGCAGAATTAGATAACCATAGTGATACAAACCATGGGATAAGATCACAAACAAGCCAAAATCAATCAATGAACAAAAGTGAGATTGAAGCTCACCAAAGGTAGTCGTTCTCGCTCCTCCAATCTCCAAGGTCTCAACTCTATATATATTTCCTCCTCCCCTCTTCTTTATTTAAACTCCTATATAGCACACCACTAGTTCTACTAACTAACCGTAATCCATGTCAGCTTCCCCCAAAAACTCCTATACTATTATTACACATAAAACCACACAACACGGCTACACTCTACACGAAACAACATAACCTATATACAACATATATCACACTACCAACACACACATCAATCATTAGTCTTAACCGTCTACTATAGACCTTGAGCAAAAGGCCTATGGACTCTCGGTATCGTATTAATACTCCCCTCTTGAAGAGTGTCCTTGTCCTCAAGGACGAAATCTGGAAATTGAATCTTAGAGCAGTGGCATCTTCCCATGTGACAGCATCATTTGAAGCATCCGACCATTGTATCAACAACTGAGGAATTTCCATGCCATTACGTAATTCAAAACATCGACCCAACACTTTAATAGGAATAGACCCCTCCTCTACCGTATCTAAAACCAAATCATCAGATAGATCATGCAAAACTGGAAAAGAGCCATGTGACTTTTTTAAAAGAGACACATGAAAAACAGGATGAATCTTGCAATGAGCTAGTAATTGCAATCTATAAGCCACAGTTCCAACCCGACTAACAATTTGAAAGGTAAATAAAACCTTGGAGCTAACTTCGAACTAGTTTTAGCCCCCAACCGAGACTACAAAGACGACTCGGTTTTAGAAAAACCTAATTACCCACCTTATAAGTAACATCATGATGTTTCTTGTTAGTAATGGAATAATTACAAAACTATGCTCGTTCCAAATTAGCTCTTAAACGCAGTAAAATCTCATCTCTAGAACTTAGAGCTTGATGCAAAGAAGGATTAGACACTTCGTTGGAAACAAAGAGAGGTAAAGATGGTGGTGGACGCCTATAAAAATCTCAAAAGGCGTATACCCGCCGAAGAATGAAAAGAAGTGTTATAGGAAAATTTAGCCCAACTAAGCCAAGTAGCCCAAGTCCTAAGTCTCGGATGCAAAACAGTAGAGATAACACTCCAAAAATTGATTTAGAACCTCGGTTTGACCATCTGTCTCCAGGTGATAAGTGTACTAAAATGTAATCTTATACCTTGTAAGGTAAAAAGTTCATTCCAAAAAACACTAACAAAAAAAGGATCCCTATTACTCACAATAGTTCTAAGGAAGCCATGTAACCGCACCACTTCCTTCATAAATACCTCAGCCACCATCTTAGAATAGGGATGTTTTAACAACATGAAATAGGCATATTTAGAAAATCAATCAACCACCACAAATGTAACATCAAAACCTTTAGACTTTGGTAAACCAGAAAGAAAATCCATAGATATGTCTTCCCAAACTACATTAAGAATAGGAAGAGGATTTAATAACCCTACTGGAGCCAAATTTTACCTTGTTGCATTGGTAAACCGCACATGCAGCAACAAACTGTGCAACGTCACGTTTCATACCCACCCAATAAAGATGGGCAGCAATCCGTCAGTAAGTTTTGACAAAACTAGCATGTCCTCCGACCAAAGAAGTGGAACTCGTGTAAAAATATGTACCCACCGAGAATTTGTAGGAATAACCAACTTATTTTGAAAATAGAAGGTGTCCTGGACCAATTGAAACCCTCATCCTGCCTCTTTACCCTCCCGTAACAACTGAATCTTCATTGATAAGAAAGAATCCTTCATAACATCAGCTTGTATGGAATCTAAATAAGTCCAAATAGGACAAGAAATACCCTTCAACTCCCCTTCTTCAAATTGACGAGAAAGAGCATTAGCAGCCCTATTCTCACCGCCAGCTTTATATTGAATGTCAAACTCATGTCCAAGCAACTTCGCTAACCAATGTTGTTGGTTCGACGTAGTAATGTGCTAGTTGAGCAAATTCCTAAGGCTCTTCTGATCAGTTCGAACAACAAATTTTAGGCCAAGAAGATATGGACGCCAATTATTAATGGATAAGACCATGCCATGAGTTCTTTTTCATAAGTAGATTTCATCAAATTCCTATTCGACAATGCCTTACTATAATAAGCTATCGGATGTTGGTTTTGCATAAGTACAGCTCTAAACTGGTTCCCGAGGTATCACACTCAATAACAAAAGGTTGTTGGAAATTTGGCATTGCCAAAACAAGAGCTTGAACTAAAGCTTGTTGTAATGCTCTAAAAGATTCCAAAGCCAAATCATTCCACTCAAAAGCTTCTTTCTTCAAAAGGTTTGTTAATGGACGAGCAATCTTTCCATAATCACAAATAAATTTCCAATAATAATCGGACAAACCAAGAAATCCTCGTATAGCCTTTAATGTTGTAGGAATAGGCTGTTCTAACACACTCTTCACTTTGGCCAGATCCATGGCTACCCCTTTAGCAGAAATAATATGGCTTAAATATTCCAATGAAGATTGTCCAAAAACACACTTTTTTTTGTTAGCACTAAACTAATGAATTCTCAACAATTCCAAAATGTTCGCAAGTGAATCAAGTGCTTATCCATATCAACTGTAGATAATGATATCATCAAAAAAACCAACATAAAACTCCTTAAATAGGGTCGAAACAAATCATTCATAGTAGCTTGAAAAGTAGCGGGAGCATTTGTAAGGTCGAAAGTTATCACTAAGAACTCATAATGACCTTGGTATGTCCTAAAAGCGGTTTAGGAATATCACTTGGAAATACACGAATTTGATGGTATCTCGCTTTTAAATCTATCTTAGAAAAGACAATGGCCCCAAACAATTCATCTAATAATTCCTCTATAACCAAAATAGGATATTTATCTGGAATATAGCTTCACTCAAAGCACGATAATCAACACAAAATTGCCAAGAACCATTTTTTTTTAACTAAAATGACTGGACTAGAGAAAGGAGATGAGCTATCTCAAATAATACTAGCTCTAACCATTTCCTTCATTAATCTCAATTTCATTTTCTTGAATTTGTGCATAACGATATAATCGTACATTCACTGCTCCAACACCTTGCTTTAAAGGAATTTAATGATCAGTGATCCTTGACGGTGGTAAAACAGTCTTACTTTCAAACACGTCTACGAATTCAGTCAATAGAGCATCAATCCGAGAATTAGGAGAGTCTATTTCCGTCACTTTCACTTCCATTCCCAGCTGCCACAGTAAATTACATTTATCCCCTTCATTCAACTTTTTTAAGGATTTATAAATTGTGCTCGATTTCTGTAGAGTTGGATCACCAAAAAGCAACAACTCTTTTCCTTTATAAGGAATTTTCATTGTCATCAAATTCCAATCAACTTTTATCTCCCCAAGAGTTTGTAACCAAGCAACTCCTAAAATAATATCAATCCCACCTAATTCTAAAACATAACAAGGAACTACAACCAGTAGCTCACCAATTTTCAACTGCAATTCTTGACATAAACCACTAGATTAAATAGAATGTCTATCCCCTAGCTTAATAGAAAAAGGCAAAGTGGTACTTACTTAGAGGGCTAAATGTTGTACTAACTATGTTGAAACAAAATTTGGCTTGCCCCATTGTCTACCAAAATAATCACAACTTGGTTCACCAATTTTCCTTGAAACTTCATTGTCTTTGGACCATTAAATCCATTAAAGCCAACAAGGACAATTTAAGTTTAATAAGCCATCATACAATTTCCAATCAAGGGTCGATCAATAGTATCACCATTAATTTCCACCTACTCCTCAAATACACCATCACTCCCATCTTCAAGAATTATTACTCGAAGAGTCCTATTTGGACATTTATGATTAGGATTGTAGGGTTGATCACAATGAAAACATATTCCCTTCTTCTTCTTGTCCAAGCATTTGAGTAAGATAACTGTCTTGTATTTTTTCCACTACTAATGCGAGATCCTCCCACACTAGCTATACTGGAACCAACATCTAAGCTCACAGCAGGCTAAGTTACTATTTTAGTTCCTAACATCTTCTTATCAAACCATGAACCACCTCTTTATCTACTATTATAAGTATGCCCCATAGATGATGGAGCATGCGAATAAGAAGAAACCGTATAAGAATTAGGCATTTGTGATACTAAGCCATAACTATGCAATACAGGGGATCTCTTAAAGATACATGATCATTTCTCAAATTCCTTCCTAAATCAATGAGTCTACTTGCATTGGACATAAAAATTCCGCACTCGAATTCTTTCTCGATATTTAATGATAATTCAATAGCTTCCGCCAGAGAAAGATGTTTAAAAGTTTTCACTTTCGTAAGAATATAGTCACGCAATCCTCTAAGATAATATCTGAGTAATTGTAACTCGATCATTTCCGGCGCTTGAGAAGTGATAGCCTCAAATTCTTCGATGTATGCATCAATTGATTTTGTTTGCCGAAGAGTTGATAAACTCTCATATAGATTACTTGCTGATTGTCCGCTATATCGCAATAGAAGCTCTTTCTCCAAAACATGTCAATTCAATTGAGGCATATGACGTTTTAACATTTGCAACCAATAAATCGATCGAGCTCTCATATACATGGAAGCTAGAGGTGCTTTCCGATCTTCCTTTGTCTGATGGATCTCAAAATATTGTTCAGCTAGTGTTATCCAACGCAACGAATCTACTCCATCAAATTAGGAATCAATACATTATAGCTTTCTTCGACATTCCTCATCATTTAAAAAATCATCAATATCATTCTTAGGCTTTTCCTCTTCCATCTGTTCAACAACATTCCTCACTGAAGAAGTCTCACATGAACCTTTCATAGAATCCTTCCTTCGATGTTCTCTCCATAGATCTTGTAACATCGATTGAATACTAACAATCGAGCTATCAAATGTACAAATCTTCTTATTAACATCACTGAATTGTTGCTGTAACTTGGATACACTCCTTCTCATCTCTTCCCCGATCTCTTGAATTTCTTTCTCCAAAAGATTCCACTCGTGTTTCTAATCGTGTCATTGTTTGGCCCAATCTTTCCCACTGACGATGCCAAATTGATACAAACCGTGGGATAAGATCACAGATAAGCCAAAATCAAACAATGAACAAAAGTGAGATTGAAGCTTACCGAAGATAGTTGTTCCCGCTCCTCCAATCTCCAAGGTCTCAACTCTGTATATATTTCCTCTTCCCCTCTTTCTTTATTTAAACTCCTATTTAAGCACACCACTACTTCTACTAACTAACCGTAATCCACGTCAGCTTACCAAAAACTCCTATATTATATTACACATAAAACCACACAACACAGCTACACTCTACACGAAACAACATAACCTATATACAACATATATCACACTACCAACACACACATCAATCATTAGTCTTCGACCGTCTACTATAGACCTTGAGTAAAGGCCTATGGACTCTCGGTATCGTATCACATAGTGCTATGCAAATCATAACTGAATCACTAATCAACTTGCTCATCTAATCTTAGATCTGGGACTGTTGGAAAGCTCCATTTAGATGGTTATAGTCAACTCAGAAGTAAAGGTGTAGGGGGTGAACTTTGATATGATTCATGCATTAGTCATGATGAGGCTGGCTGGGATTGTAGGTTGTTGCTTACCACATGATGGTTTGCATGTATATCACTGGCCTCACATGATGTTGTCTTGAGTAAGGCTAACATGGGTCAATGTGATTTAGGTTGATGTAAGTGGCATTTTTGATGGCTTGTGCATGTATCTTGGTGGTGCAATTTTGATTGTTGTGTCAGTTAGGAGATGCCCTAAGTCTTACATCTTGTTTGTTTTCATGTAATTTAGTAACCAACAACATTTGTAGTTGATTCAAATTTTTCTTCTTTTCTATCATTGGTTTTGTTGAAATGGGTCAAATGACCAAAGACTCTAGATGTCGTCAACTCCAATATCTCCAATTGCTTACTAATCTCACCAAGTTTTGTATGCCAGGAACTTATATTCCAACTATGACAAGACTTTCCCTCTGGGGCATTATTGTAAGAGGATATTCGTGCAGGAGTTGGAAGACCTGGCACACTAGCTGCACCAAATGCACATGTAAAGGCTTTCAAGATTCTCTAATAGTTAGAGAATGAAGACAAGCTTGCTCCCATGAGGGGAGTAATGTTAGTAGCATCATAAGAATAAATGTTATAGAAGAAGTAGGATAAGGGGAAAAAAAGTGAAAGATTTCTTTTGCTACCCTTCATAATATTTAGTGCATTTGTTCTTTATTTCCTTTTTTGTTGTTCTTAAAACTTGTGGGAATACTCTACTACTCCTAAGTAAGAAAACAAGCAAGAAAGTTATTTTAAAATTAATTTAAAATAATAGTGGAATTAGTCCCTAGATTATGAGAAAAAAAGGTCACCTCAGAAGAGGCCCTCAAATCCAAATTTCATTATAAGTTCAAGCAAGAAAGCTAAAACTATAACAAAGGTGAATTGATCATAAATGACAATTTATGTCTACACCAACCCAATCAAAACCTTAGGTTGTTGTTAAAATAGGCCTTAAATTTACATGCTCAATGTAATAGTCAAATTAAAACTCTAGTGCAATTAGGTATGTATTATTTGTAGGTAAGATCACCTGTATCAATATTATTGAACAAGTAAACATCTAAATCAAATATATCATGGAGCCAACCCAATCTAAACCTATCGATTATGTAACATTATCTTAGACCAATATCCCTGTAAAACAAGCTAAGAAACTTCTAGAAGTGATTAATTGTTACTATAAAGTATTATATCCCTCAAAACATGACGTGTGTTTGCTCAGTGAGTAACTAGGAATACTCTCCTTCTATGGACCCTAGACGATAACACACATTATTTATCACCAAAAAATCCAAAGCGTGTTCCCTCCAAAATAGCATCTCCAAAAGGGCAGGAAACTTGGTTTATTGCTCATATGTCACACCTCATCGTAGGCACACCATGGTATAGGAGCGCCCCTAGATCCGCAAACCACCTTGGGCAGGCAGCGTGATGCCAGAGACATTAACCCCCTCCAAAGCTTCCTCAAGTAACTCTTTCAAGGCATAAATCGATATTGTTCTCTACCGTAGCATTCGAGTCTAAGTTGCAGCCTCACAGACTCGAACCTCAGACATAACCTTTTGTTCCTCCCGTAGGAGAACGCCTTCACCAGTTGAGCAGCAGTAACTCAATTGGTGAAAGGCGTTGCCTGCAAGGCAAATAAAGGGTTACACACCATGCCTAGCACACCGCAATGTGGGAGCTCCTCTAGGTCTATAGACCATCTTGGGTAGGCAGCATGATATCAGGGACACTAGCCTTCATCTAGATCCCCCTCAGGTAGCTCTTTCAGGGCATAAATCGGTCTGCATCTCAACTGGTGAAGGCATTCTCCTGCAAGAGGAACAAAAGGATACGTCTAAGGTTCAAGTCTACGAGGCTACAACTTAGACTCGAATGCTACGGGTAAAGAACAATACCTATTTGTGCCCTAAAAGAGTTACCTGATTGGGCTTTGAATGAGGGCCAATATCCTTGGCATCACGCTGCCTGCCCAGGGTAGTCTACGAATCTAGGAGTGCCCCCACACGGCGGTGTGCCTAGGATGGGGTGTGACATCACCCACCTGAATGGCAAGTATTTTAGCAATGTTAGCACTCTCCTCTAATTACGCCAAGTGGTGTATTCTTCATAAACTACACTCTATATGTTACCTACTGCTATCTATATGAGCAAATTCATTAATGATCTACTCCAAACTTCTAGAGAAGCTAGAATATATCATTGGAGACAAAACTTTCTTCCCTTAATATTCATTAATGTGGCTCAAATCTTTTATTAAACTATCTAAAACATTTTTCTCTTTAGATAATGTGGCCTCTCTGAATACCAAAACAACTCTTACAAAATTTTTCTCTTTACCCAAAAAGCTCTTTAGTAATCACTAAGAAAACAATGCTTATGAAAACAAAGGCAACACCAGATTTTAAATATATCTGAAAATTAAGAATAGTTACTGCTAAAGTGAATACAAAGAAGAGCTTTATAACCAATAAAACATCACATTAATATAGGCATCACAGTTAAACCCAAAAGAAAGAATTCAACCAACAATAAATGGGTTAATGAAAATAGATAAGAAAAAGTGAAGATCTTGAACATATACCGTAAACCCTTTTCATCATAGGATTTAAGTGCTGCATCAATTATTTCTCCAACAAAGGGACGAACATGACAAATCTGCATTCCACCTGCCAAGCAACATAAATAACTTGACTTCTTGCAGCTGCAGGAGCTCTAATAAAAGCAGAATTTTTCTTATTAAGGTCTCTTTGAATTGTAATTTTTATTTATATCATATTTGTATCATATCTGCATTTGTAATTTATCTGTATCATATTTGCATCATATTTGTTTGATCTGTTTGAGTAAAACTATCATTTTTTCATCGATATCTATTTGTTGACTAATATATTTGAAAGCAACAAAAATATGATACCAAAATAACCAAAACATAATGAAAAGACAGACTCTTGGGGCCTAGGTCGCGAGAGAGGAAACAGGAAGAAGAGAGACTTTACCGTGAGTGTGTGAGGAGAGTGTTTTGCATACATTTGCTATTAGGGCATAACTTGGGCTGAAACTTATTGGACTAAGCCCATTATTTGGTGCTCTCGTTCCCGGATCATCCTCCATTGTTGCTCTTCATCTTGCTTTTCCATTCTTCCTGAATTGCTTTTCATCCATGGCACCTGATACAAGAAATACTTTGTTAGAAGACAGATTGGACAAGTTTCAACAACAATTGAATCAAGACTTGGATCAGAAATTTCATCATTATGGATTCTATTCAACAGAAATTTTCTACATTGAATGAATGAATGGAATCAGACTCATTCTCCTCCTCTTGTTAATGAATCATCATCTTCCATCATTGAAGGCAATGATTTTTTAAAAGGCATCAAATTGGAAATTCCTAAATTCAATGGGGAAGATGTTCGTTTGGGTATTCAAAACAAATCGGTTCTTCAATTTTCATCATATCCAGGATGAACAACGCATCACAATTGCCTCTTTTGCTTTAGAGGGTGATGCTTTAAACTGGTATCAATGGATGTATGATAATTAGCAATTAAATTCTTGGACTAACTTCAAGAAATCAATTCAGGATCGCTTTAGTCCTTCATTATATGAAGACATTCAGGGTCAACTTTCCAAATTAACTCAATCCACAACTGTTTCTGATTACCAATCTCAACTTCATCATCTTTCTAATCATATCACTGGTTTACCAAACTCTTTTCTTACTAGTTACTTCATTTCAGGTCTTAAACCTGAAATTAGGTGAGAAGTTCAAGTTGCAAGACCTTCTGATTTACTAAATGCTATGTCTCTTGCACGCATTTATGAATCTAAATTTGCATATACATACAAGCCATCACATTTTAACCATTTCTCCAAACACAACTCTTATTCTAATTCTTCTACCATTCAATTCTCTAAACCTTCACCTAAATACCCTTCAACCTTACCTGTTTTGCCGTTACTTCATCTAATTCTATTACACCAAAATCCACTATTCCAATTAAAAAGTTGACTTTGAAGGGATAGCTCAAAGAAGGGAAAAGGGTTTGTGCTATAATTGTGATGAAAAAACCATCGCAATCATAAGTGTAAATCTAAATTTTTGCTATTGATGACAAATGATGATGAAGATGATGCAAATGTTGCTCATGAGGATATGCATGATCCACATATATACTGTGAGGATGCAGGAAATCAGGAGAATTCAGGGATGATCAGTTTGCATGCTTTGAATGGATGTCTATTCCAAAGACTTTGCGATTTCAAGGTCAATTCACAATCATCACTTCTCTATTCTAGTTGATACTGGTAGTACTCATAATTTCTTACAATCTAGAGTAGTGAAACATTTAAATTTGACTGTATTACATACTGCATCACTCAATGTTATGATTGGCGATGTGTCAAATTGGTATGTGAGGGTCAGTGTTTGGATGTTCCTCTGGTTATTCAAGGAATTCAATTTCTGGTCCCATTTTATATTCTACTTATTGAAGAGGCTGAGGTAGTTTTGGGTACAATGGCTTAAGCAATTGGGTCCTGTGACCATTGATTATAATGCCTTGACATTGTCATTTGCTAACATGGGCAAGAGGGTGTCTTTATTGGTGAAACTACTTTCCATCAGTAGTTAATGCACATCAATTACGGAGGATATTCAATATGAATGCCATAGCCTACTGTTTTTCTTTGGAGGCTCAGAAGGCAGATTCAACAATTCAATCCACCAACAACATAACTATTCATGAAGTGTTAGGCAAATTTGTTAAGATTTTTGAGACCATCATCCTTGCCTCCTTTATTCCAAGTCCAACATAGAATTTTTTTAAATGAGGGAACTCAACCTATAAACGTCAAACCATATAGGTATCCCCATTTTCAGAAAAATGAAATTGAGAAGCAAGTGAGAGAATGTTGGACCAGGGTATCATTCGAGACAGTATTAGTCCTTTTCTTCACCAGTGTTATTGGTTAAGAAAAAGTTGGAACTTGGCATTTTTGTATAGACTATCGTGCTTTAAACCAGGCTACTATTAAGGATGAGTGTCCCATACCCACTGTAGATGAACTTTTGGACGAGTTACATGGAGCAACAATATTTTCTAAACTGGATTGCGATCTGGATATCATCAGATTCGCATGCACGAAGGAGACATTGGAAAAACAACATTCAAAACTCATGAGGGCCATTACGAATTTCTTGTAATACCTTTTGGCTTGAGCAATGCTCCGGTACTTTTCAAGCCATTATGAATAATATTTTCAAGCTCATCGTAAAAATTTGTTATAGTTTTCTTCGATGACATTTTGGTATACTGTTCCTCAGTGGAATTACATGTTCAACACTTGACAAGGATGTTTCAGATTTTATTGGACCATCAGTTTTACTTGAAACAAAGAAAATGTTCTTTTGGTCAATCTAAGATTGATTATTTGGGACATATTGTGAGCAGTAGTGGAGTAGAACCAGATCCAACAAAAGTTGAAGCTGTTAAAATGTGGCCTAACCATCCACCGTAAAGGAATTGAGGGTTTCTTGGGTTATCAGGATATCACGAAAGTTTATTTGAAATTATGCCTCTATTGCTGGGCTATTAATAAACATGTTACAAAAGAATCAGTTCTCATGGAGCACAGATGCTATAAGGCTTTTGAATAGCTCAAAAACACATTGTGTGAGGCTCCCATCTTAAATCTCCCAGATTTTCATAACCTTTTACAGTGGAAACAGATGCATCGGGTATGGGGATAGGTGCTGTTCTACTTCAGAAAAATCAACAATTACATATTTAGTAAAAAGCTTCCAATGCATTTAAGAAAAGCCTCAGCCTATGTTAGAGAGCTATATGCAATAGTTAAAGTTGTACGAAAATGGAGGCAATACTTGTTGGTGTTCATTTTTCTATTAAAACTATTATTGCAGTTTGAAGGAAATATTGACACAGACTATTCAAACTCGAGAACAACACAAATATCTCTCTAAGTTGTTGGGTTATTCTTATTCCATTTCTTATAAATCTGACCAAGACAATGTTGTCGCTGACTCACTATCCAGACAAATTGATGAACAGGGCAACTACTATGCTTTTTCAATGCCACGATTTCGAATCTTTGAGGAAATTAAGCAAGAATATGCCTACGATGTTTCTTTTCATGAAGGAGCAAAATGTACCCCATTTGAATTGGTCTATGGAAGATCACCACCTTCCATACCATCGTATATCAGGGGAAGTTCACTGGTGGAAGCAGTAGATGAAGACTTAATTCAGAGAGATAAAGCTTTACAAGTATTAAAGGATAATTTAGCTAAGGCATAGAACCGAATGAAACAGTTAGCTGATAAACATCATACTGATGTTTCTTTTGCCCCAAGAGATTTGATCTACCTTAAGCTTCATCCCTATAAGCAAAAGTCTCTCAGTTATGGGATTCATAAACTTTCTAAGAGATATTATGGCCCCTATCACGTTCTCAAGAAGGTGGGTTCAGTGGCATATCAACTCGAGCTTCCATCTCATGCTCGTATACATGATGTTTTTCATGTTTCCTTACTTAAGAAGGCTACATATGTCTCTCAACCATCTCTACAATTGCCACCAGGGTCAGATAGTGGTTTTACTGTCTTATAACCACTCGCAATTTTGGACTCCCGAGTTATTTTAGTAAATAACAAACAGATTCGACAAATTTTGGTTCAATGGGTACGGTTACTTCCCGAAGAAACAACCTGGGAAGATTTTGAACAGTTCAAGCAGACATATCCAGATTTCAACCTTGCGGACAAGGTTTCTTTTCCAGATGGGGGGAAAAATGATGCAACTACTAGAAATACACATCAGCATAGGAAGCCTACCTGGCTTAAAGACTATGTGTAATGAAAATACATACACATTTACAGTTGTAATAGCAAAGTATAGGAACGGATCTTAAACAGATTGTAAAACAAAACTGTAACAGCATAACAAACATCTATAAATAAACGAAACAGGAAAAATGATGACTTATCCCCCTGAAAAATTAGTGAGTCTTGTAACAATTGGAGGTGGCTTCTCGAATAAGCTAGTGTTCCACTGCATGCACTTAAACAAACAAAACACAGAGACAGTGAGTAACAGATGAAACCTTAGGTCGCGAGAGAGGAAACAGGAAGAAGAGAGACTTTACCATGTGAGTGTGTGAGGAGAGTGTTTTGCATACATTTGCTATTAGGGCATAACTTGGGCTGAAACTTATTGGACCAAGCCCATTAATAACTCACTCCGAGTCCGCTCACCTGCAAGACAACAAGAGTGCAACCAACAATCAATACAAAGTTCAGCTAGCACGCTTTTTTGTGAACCACGCACTATGCAAATGAAACACCACAAAAAATATTTTTAAAAAAGGGGCAAACTAGTAAAAAGCCACTCATTTCCATATAGATAGGACCAAACGCGGTCCTCTCTTTCATTTTTTTATAATAGAAAATTTCCCCCAATGCGAGTGAGGCTACCCTAGTTCCCCATGAGTCTTTGCACGTGCATTTTTCAAGAAAAGTCGAAGGTAAGGACAGCTTTCTTTCTCGTCACTCTTCTTTCCCGAAAATGTTTTGTGGTTGTGTAATAATTAACATTAGAATGTTTGTGGGGGTTATATACGAAAATACCGTATTTTGATATAAATCTTTGTAAAAAAATGTTTTAAACTCCTAACGAAGGCGTGGCTGCTATTCTTTGGCCCATGAAGAGCCCTTCGCTGCTGAACTTTTTATATCCTCTCTCTCTTAAGTTATCTCTCATGGTTTCATTTTGTTAAAAACAAAAACACAACATACCCACGATTACTAACATCAAATATTACACGATAGAAAAAGCTCAAAATCCAACCTTTACGTCATTGTTAGATCACAGACACCGAAACCTAAAATGGGTGGACATTGTTTTGCATTTGTTCCTTGGTTGGTTCAAGGGAACTGTAAAATGGAATTAGATATAGTTGTGAGAAGGGAAAGAAAAACTGGTTGGTAATGGAAATGATCCCGGAATTCACCGGTTTGAAAATCAAAGCCATATCCTACACTCATCCGTTGAGCCTCTTGAGGAGACATCCGACGCAAAAAGGTTCGATTTTGAGCCTCTTGAGGAGAACTCATCAGCGACTTCGAAAATTACCAAACTTTCCACCTTCAAGCTTGAGTGAGCAAGATATACACTAAAAAAAACCTAAATGTCTTACACTAGAATGGGATTCAATTCGAATGCTTTTTTTTTTTTTTGGACATAAAAGAGAGATTTAATAAGATTAGCCATTGTCATATACAAAAGAGGAAGTTGACTCAAGCGAATCAACAATCATACTGTCTAATTGGAGTAGCTTCTGGAGGTGGGAAGGGGGTTACACCACCAATCCATTGGACACATCCTCTCCTTGTCATAGAAGCTACCAGTCAGCTACTCTATTAGCTTCCTAGGAACAAAAGAAATAGAGAAAATGTCTGGGCAGCAATTAGATAGCTCTTGATTTTGGCTAGATAAGGTTTTGTTGCCCAGTGCACATTTGATTTATTTCCCAAGCATGCATTGACCACAGTAGACAATCAGACTCCAGATCCACCTTTTCCCAGCCCATATCTAAAGCAAAATCAAGGCCTATCAGCAAAGCTTTACCTTCTATTTCCTCGCCGTGACCCCGAACATTCAAAGACCGACCAATAATTAAATTCCCCATGTGGTCTCTTGCTACCACACCACTGCTGCCTTTCTTTGCCAGATGTCCACGAGCATCGACATTCACTTTTACTGTGTTGACTAAGGGTTTTGACCAGCCTTCCCTTTCCTCCTCCAGACCTTCATTTCTCTCCTCGTTCCTTTTCATGTGATTTAGGTCATTAACCTAGTTCGTGCATGGATTAGGACACTTAGGGGTTCGATCTTTTTCCCTTCTATCACTACCTTGCATCTTTCCACCCAAATACACCACGCAACTACACAGATCTCTGCTCGACCTCCATTGCTGATCTTCCACTGCATGCGGAGAGCTGTTCTACCCAGTCAAGGAAGGATCCTACTGTTTGCTTATTGATTCTGATGCCGATGCTCCAAACCA
Organism: Combretum micranthum; assembly: GCA_024138025.1. Lineage (NCBI taxonomy): Eukaryota > Viridiplantae > Streptophyta > Magnoliopsida > Myrtales > Combretaceae > Combretum > Combretum micranthum. Next base: position 80,030 of record JAMXBD010002434.1, read on the forward strand.
AATCAACTGCGTCCAGTCACAGAGAAGCAGAGCGTGTTCTGCATTTTCAATTTCTCCACAGATTTGGCATCTCGGATCAGTAGGGTTTTCTTTCTCCATAGCTGTTCTGCAGTTGGTAGTGTGTTAGATCCAATTCTCCATAGGAAGTGTTGGATTTTGGGTAGGGTTTTAACTTTCCAGATCTTCTTCCATTGCAGCTTCGAGGTACCTCTGGATGACGATGCTAGGTTTGGATTGGCATCCTCTTTCATGGACTTCAGAAAGGTGTAGGCCGATTTTACCGAACAGATACCTTCACGTTGATGAGGCCAAATCAAGGTGTCCTTTTGTTGAAGTCTTCCCAGAGGTATATCTTTGACTCTTTCCCTATCTTCCTCTGTTATCCATTGCCTGATTTTATTTGGATTCCATTGTTTTGTATCTCTGTTTATAAGATCCTTCACCAAAAGATTTTCTGATCATCAGAGACCCTGATTTTTGGAATAGCTCCTGGTATAGTAGGCACCCAACGATCTTTAAAGCATTTAATTTTTTCCCCAGAGCCTACTTGCCAAATTCCTTCCTTGAACAGCAGCTCTTTGCCTTTCAGAATGCTACTCCATGCCCAGGATGGTTTGCCTCCCCTGGGAGCATCTCTGAATTCCTTATGTGGGTAGTAAAGACCTTTTAGGATTCTGACCCATAGTTCATTCGGATTCTGTTCTATCCTCCAGGCCAATTTAGTTAGGAGGGCAATATTAAACAAATGTAGGTCTTTAAAGCCCATTCCTCCTACTTCTTTAGCATTAGCTAGCTTTTCCCAGCTTCTCCAATGAATCCTTTGTTCCTCTTTTTTCTGTCCCCAAAAAATTTTGCCATTAACCTATTTACTTCCTTGCACCATCTCATTGGAAAACAGAAGTAGGCCATCGAAAACATTGGTATGGCAGTAGCTATTGATTTGATGAGAATTTCTCTTCCTGCCTCTGTTAGGTTATTCTTTTTCCATCCTTTTAATTTCCTTACAATTTTCTCCTTGACAAAATTTAGGGCCTCATATTTTGATCTTCCCCACAACATAGGAAGTCCTAAATACATGCCTGGATTCTCAGTGATATTCATTCCCAATTCGTTGCCTATTCTTTGTCTTGTCATGCTCTCAGTATTGTTGCTGAAGAAGATACTTGATTTGTCTAAGTTAATTCTTTGACCCGAAGCTTTGCAATACCCTTCCAGGATTTCAATCAATTTCCTTACTTCTACCAGCTTCGCTTCCATGAAGAACAGGGAGTCATCTGCAAAGAACAAGTGAGATAGAGTAGGACAGCTAGGTTTCATAGTTAACCCTGAGAGACCCCATTACTTCTACTATTATCTATTCCTTTTGACAGCACATCTGCAACAAGAATGAACAAGTATGGTGACAGAGGGTCTCCTTGTCTTAGCCCTCTACTAGGTTTTATGTGTGCCACTTTTTTCCCATGTAGTAAGATATTGAATTGTACAGTGGTGACACAATTCATTATCCAATTAATCCATTTAGTCTCAAAACCATACTTTGTGAGCACCTTTTTTAAGAAACTCCATTCGATCCTGTCATATGCTTTGTTCATATCCACTTTTAGAGCACAAAAACCTTTTTTACCTCTTTTTTTGTTTTTAAGAAAATGAAGTGCTTCATGAGCGATGATAATATTATCATGTATCATTCTTCCTGAGATGAAAGCACTTTGGTTTTCAGAGATTAGATCTCCTAAAAGAGGTTTCATCCTATTGACCAGAATTTTGGAAATGATTTTATACAAAAAGTTGCACAAGCTAATAGGACGAAAGTTAGAGACATGTTGAGGATGTTGGACTTTAGGAATAAGGACAAGATCAGTTTTGTTTAGGTCAGAAGGGAGCTTACCTGAGGTAAAGAAGTCCTTGACTGCATCTGAGACCGTCTTCCCAATGATAGTCCAGAAGTGTTGATAAAAAATACCCGAGAAACCATCTGGGCCTGGAGCTTTTAGACCCCCCATTTGGAAAACAGCCTCTTTTATCTCCTTCTTCCACCATTTTGCATAGGTCCCTGTTCATATCATCTGTGACATTTTTTTTGATCCAATTCACACAATCATCATTTTCCTCTTCTCCCTCAGAGCAGTATAACTGGCTGAAGTAATCAATGAATTCTTGAGCAATCAAATTCTCATCATCCACCCATTTCCCCTCTCTATCTTTAAGTTTCAGCACTTTGTTTTTATTCCTTCTTATCAACGTGGATTGGTGAAAAAAGGAAGTGTTTCTATCACCATATTTCAGCCAGTTTATACGTGATCTCTGATGCCAGTACTTTTCCTCCCTTTCCCATAGGTCATTTAATTCCCCATTCTTCTAGGTCTAAACCATTTTGATCACTTTGCAGTCTCACCAATCTTTGCATCACCGTATCAATTTGCTTCCTGTTGTTAGGGAAACATTTTACACTCCAATTCGTTAGGTTCCTTTTGCACTCTTTTAGATTCAGATTTAAGGTTGTCCAGTGATCACTACCATTCCACATCCCCCAAGATTGTTCTATAACCCCTTTGCATTCATTTGAAGATAACCACATGTTTTCAAACTTGAATTTTTTTGGTCTCTTTCCATCTTCTTTAAAAAGGCACACCAGAGCATAGCATGGTCAGAGGCGCTCGAAGGAATATGTTCTATACTACTTCCCGGATATCTTTCAATCCACCCCATAGATACCAGCCCCCTATCAAGTCTTTCTCTCACCAATTCAGCTCTTTCTCTCTTGTTACTCCAAGTAAACTTTGGGCCACAGTACCCCAAGTCTTGCAGGGAAGCATCCTCAACGAAATTTCTAAACCCATTCTTTGTTCTCCTGTCTGCCTCTCTTCCTCCTTCTTTCTCATGATCATATAGGATTGCATTAAAGTCTCAATCACAAGCCAGTCCTTATGATCCCCGAAAAGGTTTTAAGATGATCCCAGAGGTCTTTCTTTTGTAGGAAGTCCGTACCTGAGTGTATCCATGATACATGGCCCAGTCTATTTCCATCTTCCCAAAAAATTTCCGAATCAACCAAGAAATCAGACTGTTGCAAAATTTTCACCCTCAAACTTTCATTCCACCATAGAGCAAGGCCTCTAGCCAGGCCCCTACGATTGACATAGAAACTATCTCCAAAATGAAGCTTGATTCTTAAATTTTCCAAAAAACTTACTTTATTTTTTGTTTCCATAAGGAAAACTACACTAGGGTTGTATTTACATATAAGGCTTTTAAGATTTCGAACTATCTCAGGAGACCCGATCCCTTGACAGTTCCAACATAGGAAACTCATGGCCCCCGTGTAGCTATTGGAGGCCAGCTACCACTGCCTATTGTCTCACATCTCTTAATCGGAACATCAAACCATTCCTTGTCATCTGTACCAATTGAAAATTTTTCCTCCTGACACCACCTTCTTTTTTCCTAGTTATATGTTTTTTTGGATCTCTATTTTTTTTTGTATTTTCTTCTAACAGACATCGAAATGTCCCTAGTAACGGCCTCTTGTTCCATCTCTTCTGACTCCATCGTCTGAATTTTTTGGACTTCCCACTTTAATTTCTTTTGACTTTCTTTTTCTAACTCTTCTCGTCCTCTTTTCAACGAGAGACGTCCCATGTTTGCATATAGATTAGATGTTGCTACAGACTCAGGGAAGGCTAAAGGGGTTTCTTTGAAAGATGATGTGTTTTTTGCTTGATCACAAGTAGATAGATTAATTTCCAAATCACACTCCACAGCATCATCGACCTGATCATGAACATCTATAATGGTAGGTTAGGGTCACATTTTAGGACAGGGGATGGAGAGTACTATTTAAATAGGTTAGCATTTAGCTGGATAAAAGGATCAGGTTGAGTTTTGTTTTGCAAAACGGGTGGGTTCACTGGAAGGGGTGAGTTTGAAACTTAAAACAGGGTCTAAAAGGGGGGTTGTGTTTTTTTGGTTCTTGGATCGAGGGCGAGTTTGAGGAAGAAGGGTTAAAAATTGGTTTCTCAAGACTGGCCATAGAGGTAGAAGGGACTTCATGATCATTCACAAGGTATAGTAGCAGATTCTCTTTGAATTGATCTTCATCTTTTTCCTCCTATCGATTCCTCCATTTCCTTACACCATTAGCTCTCAACCTTTATCCTACTCCTTCCTCCCTGGCTTTCTCAAATTCACAACTCTTGCTCTGGTGTCCCAATCTTCCATAGTTATAACACCAATCATTTATCCTTTCGTATTTTAGGAAAGCTCTATATTTGTCACAATCTTCCATATGCTAGCTTTCAAGGGTCTATGTATTGGGATCTTCACTCTGGTTCTTAGGAAGGTTCTTCTTTCTCCCTTTCCAGATGATAAAGGCTCCACTTCCAACACATCTCCTATTTTCGATGCGATCATTTGGGCTCCTGATACCGACATATGATTCAGTCTCAAGCCATGTATTTCGACCCAGCAGGTCATGAAGTCCATAGGGATTTCTTCAATTTTCAAGTTTCCTTTCCACTCCTCCAACACCATACAGTGTCCCATCACTGACCATGGACTCTCCTCCAACAGGTGCTTCAAGTGAATGCTTGATTTGAGATTAATGAGGTACAGATTTGCTTTAATGTGGTTGATTGCTTTGATTCCGTAACTTTTCCATGTTTTATTCAAAATGTTGGTCACTGCATTTCTGTTTAAAATTTTGTCTGCTATGACTTGAACCACAGCTAGTGTTTCTTCTATCGTATTATTGTTTTGTAAACCTTCATCCGTTGGGTCTTCTATAATAACTTCTTCTTCTAGATGACTATCATTAGGGAATTGGTCCGTTGATGCAGCCATGGATCTGCAAGAGAGCTAGGATCAAGGTAAAAAAAAAAAAAAAAAAAAAGGCACCATAGATCAATCTAAGGTTAACACACAACAAAGGGAAAAGGAGAAATAACAGAGAAGGCAGGGGAGAGAGACGCTGTAAAAGAAATGGTGGGAAAGAGAACAGGGGCCATCAGAGGACAAGACAAGCCAGTAAAAAACAAAGCACGAAAGAGACTTACTGATCTTTTTTAAAAAAATATTTTTTTTTCTTAAAACAAACGATAAAGAAACCTAAGACCAAAAGCAAACACAAGACCCCTACTGTTGAAAGATTTGCCTAAGATTTGGGAAAACACCAAAGCAGGGCAGTAACACCCACTTGATGTAAGGTCTCTCCAAAAGAGAGAAAAAGCTCTCTCCAAAAGAGAGAATTCGAATGCTTTGAGATGACATCAGAGTAAGATAAACTCAAAGAGAGAGAGAGAGAGAGAGAGAGAGAGATGAAACCGAACGTGGATCAGTCTACAGTTTAATTTTGTATAAAATTATAGTTTCGTTTAAAAAGTTGTAAGTATAGTAAGTTATATATAAAAGTTATAAGTTATACGTTGAAAAAGTGATAAGTATGTAGGTCGTATAGTTTAGTATTGTTCTACCTGTTCATGGGAATTAACGTCCATATAAGCATACATCTCCTCAACCTGAAATGGGTATTGCCATTGATGTCAAAGGCGAGTTCCTTTCACTTCTTCCTCAGTCTGGTCGATTTTTATATAACCCATAGTATTTATTCAAAATATTTATGTAAAATACTGCATGTTAGAAATCATTTTCCTAAAATTTGGTATTTTCGTATAACTTATCATAGTGTAGGGAGTGAAGCGTTTACTGTGGCAAGTGTCCAGATACTTTGTGAGTGTGGGCATAATTAAAATGTAGTATACTGAATCTAGTACCAGTCTCAATTTGCAACTAATAATGGATAATACCCAAATCTTCTCTTTGGAGTTTAGCAAAGATTTAGGCCTTAATACACGACTCTTTGCTGTTTTAAAATTCGTCATTTAATTGTTTCTCCATCAATTATAGTATGAAATTTAAGAAAATTATATAACTTTACATAAATATTGCTCATTACAATTGTAATGTGTTTAATCATGATTGACTAGGATAGTATCGATACAGCAAAATTGCAACAGCAAATATTGATCTGGTTTTAATCTAATTTAGCCAATGGGATTCTGATATTTGCAATAAGAAATAAAACACTATGTATATTTGTTCAATTTTCATTCTAATGTTCGAATACATCGAATTATATAATATAGAAGAAATAACCCTCTAGAAAAAAGAAAAAAAAAAACAAAGGAAATAAAGGGAAAAAAATCTAAAATTAGGAGAGCTTAAGATAAACATCAATAATCAACTCCAAAGTCCATAAATTTAAAAATATTAAATTGCTTTTTGAAAGTTCAAATAGAACAAAAATATGTAAAATTACTATACTACCGTTCTTAACCATTTCTACCGATTCTAAAATGTAGAATCACAAGTCTACAGCGAGTTTGCTCAAAAATGATTTTGTACGTGAGTTGAATTGAAATTGTGTCACCAACTCATAAACCCGTAGAAACTACAAATAGACTCACAATTTTTATATATATATAAACTCATTAAGGGGCCTCATACATAGTTAGAAAAAGTTAATAATTCCCATCCCAGCATTAATTTACCTAATAGATCAATCAGTTGCTATATAACGCATCTAGAAACTGCAATCAATATGCTTTAAAATAAATAAAGGTCAATATTTTAGCATTCCCCTTGAGCTCAAGAATAAATATCCATCATTCCTAACTTGCTTAATAATTTCATAAGATGCCTTGATAGTGATTTTGTAAGGACGTCTACTTCCTAGTTAAGAAGGACCATAGGCAAGATTTATGCCTCCATTTTCAATTTCATACTTGATGAAATACAAATTAATACATGCATGCTTCATACTTTCACGCAAGATCGGATTCTTAACTATATATAATCAAATTAACGACTTTATTTTATAATGAACTTAGCATACTCTTACTTCTATTTTGAGGATAAATTTAAGATTTTCAATGTTTAACGGACTCTTCAATATGTTTAGATAAGTGCTTAGTTGATCCTTTGATTTTTATATCACATTTCATAAGATAATTAAAGTTCACTTTTATGCAAGTTCACCGTTATGTTTGGTTGTCACCACTTTCATTAGCTTTCGCAATATGAAGGGAATCGTGCGTAAACTAATATTTGCTCTTTTCTTGAAAAGAAAATAATTAGCCTATCTTCAAGATACTTTGAAACATCTAAGAATATGCGGTAAATTAATCATGTCCTGATGGTCTCGGGGCATGACATAGGGCTAACAGAAATTTACCTCTAGCAGAATCATGATACGCGGTCATGCACATATATAATCTAACCAAGTTTTCTACATAAAACAAAAATAAATTTTACATCTTCCCAGCAAGGTTAATTCCAGTCATATGTAAATATATATATACATGTGTGAAATTAGCAAGTTCATCGAATATGTTAAATGCTCCTAAATGTGACTTAACTGTATCGTAAGCCGTACATCTTAACGTATCTAAGTATATGTTATATGGGTGCATAAAGAAAATCATTCAACATATAACGTTTCTTTTTTAAAAAGTAACTTGATTTTCATGCCTCCAAACATGCTTTCTAAATCTCTGCACATATTTGAAGCACTCTTCCTTTACAACAAATCAAAGAAATCTTGTCATCCAATTTTCCTTCATTTGGTTATGTACACATGCATAAAGAAAACTCAATGCAATTGAGGTGCCTAATTTAAAACAATATATATACATACATATATATATCGAACTAGTTATTTTGCCGAAAAAAAAAATCAAAACAGATAAAAAAAAAAAGACAAAATATAACTCTAAAAATAAAACTAATGCAAGGTATGTGCCACCATATTATAATGAAATGTATTGAGTTGGATATATACAAAGTTGGAGAACAAATACTCGGCTAAGCAACAAGAGCACATAAATGATTCCACTAATGACCATATTCTATCTAAACCTAGGGTAAGAAAGGAGTACAAGAAGGAGAAGTTTGGAGGGGAGTATGTATTGCTAAAAATACTAATAAAAAGAAGTAACAGAAATGACTTACCAAATAGAATATGCTATGGATGATCTACTGCCCTAAAAGTGAATTCTAACACAACTATTGTGCAAATTCCCCAATGTTAACATTGTCAACCTCTAACACGTGCACTCATGGCAAAGGCTTGGAATATCAATAATACAATTACCCAAAAGAGAAATTTCAAGAGAAACAAAAAAGAATTTTTTTTAGTATGATGCACGGACCTTTCTTTCTTAATACGAAAAAATGCAAAAAACCAAAATGTTCAATTTTCAAATAAAATTAATCAAAATATAACTGTTTCAAATCATAAAACTTTTTGTTTCTTTTAGTTAGAAAAATAGAAGAAAAGGTCGATTTTTGAAAGATAAATTTCAGTTATGGAATTTGAAAAGAAGAGACCTCTGTAAATTGGCATCCATTAAGTTCAATTGAAATGAACCACCACAAAGAGCTATGGATTCATTATAATCAAATAGTGCATCCATCAAGTCTGTCTCAACAAGACTACCCAAATATAGGGCTATGGATTAACATAGCATCGTTTGACTAATTAAAAGTATTTACTGTATTACCTTAGTTTATGGACCTAAGCCCCATTCCCCTCGATGACTCAAGGACAATTCTCCTTGTTAAACCTTTTGTGAGAGGATCTTTTAAGTTTCTCTTAGTTCTTACATATTCCAAGGAAATTACTCCATTATTTATGAATTGTCTAACAACACACTGTTTTATTCGAATATCTCTCCTTTTGTCATTATAGACATTATTCTTAGCAATTCCAATGGCTTCTTATGAATCACAATGTATTGACATAGGTAAAGGAGACTTCCCCCATAACAGTATATTTGCCAACAAACTTCTTAACCACTCAGCTTCTTAACTTGCTAATTCTAGAGCTATGAACTCAAATTCCATGGTAGAATGAGTTAAACGTGTTTGTTTAGTAGATTTTCATGATATAGCACCTCTGCCCAAGGTAAAAACATAGCCACTAGTTAAGCTAACTTCATTATTATCAATAATCCAATTTGCATCACATTAGCCTTCTAACACAATGGAAATTTGGTAAAATGTAAACACCAATTCATGGTACCTTTAAGGTATTTAAGTAAATGATGAAGTGCATTCTAATGCTCATTATTGGGATTATGGGTATAATGACTTAATCTACTAATAGCATAGGCTATGTCAAATCTTATATAATTCATAAAAAACATAACACTTCCTATGATCATAGTATATTCAAATTGTGATATATACTAGGATCATAAGGTGTTCTAGTAGGTACCATATCAAAGCGATTAATTTTTTCAATATTTTCTCCATTTAATGAGATTGACATAAGAAAATGCCATTTTCAATTTTTCTTATTTTGATATCATGGATCATATTAGCTTCTCCTAGGTCTTTTATATCAAACTATGAAGACAAGAATAATTTTGTCTCATTTACCACACCTATATTAGTACCAAAAATAAGTATATAATATCATCTACATATAAACATATGATCACACAATCTAATCCAAACGATTTAGATCGAACACAAGAGTAAAAAATATTCACAACATATCCATTAGTTACTAAAGTTTGGTCAAACTTTTCATACCACTATTTAGGAGCTTGTTGAAGACCATAACAGGATTTGTTGAGTTTACACACCTTATTCTTTTTACTAGGAATCACAAAACCCTCAGGTTGCTCCATATATATTTGTTCCTCTAAATCTCCATTTGGAAGTGCCATTTTTACATCCATTTGATGTATTATCAAGTTATGAATAGCAGCAAGGATAATTAGAGTTCTAATGGTAGCTATTTTAGTTACAGGAGAGTAAGTTTCAAAATAGCCAATTCCTTTGTTTGAAAATAACCTACAACGACCAACCTTGCCTTAAATTTTTCTATAGAACCATATTTTCTTTCTAAAAATCCATTTGTACCTAATAGGCTTACATCTTAAAGGTAAATCAAGTTGATCTCGTGTATGATTTTTCAAACTATAATCCACAATTAACTCATTTTTATTGTTTTATGGTGTTACGCGCGGGATTGTCGAATGTAAACACTCTAGTTCTTTAGGGTAAATCTAGGTTGACTTTAGGGTTTTCGGTTTAACTTCCGGTTTTGAGGTTTACTTAGAATTATTATAAAATCTAAGGGTTTACACACGTCGTGCCAAACCTCTCTATCCCGCACCTATACCAATTTAGTTCGACCCACTGAGCTTAAAAGGTTTAACCTTTGTTCATTTTGTCGAAGACCAGTCTAACCATGTTTTATTTATTGTTATTTGAAATTCTATTTTGATTTATTTATTTATCATTTGGTTTGATTAGGTTATGCTCGAATGGGTTCAATGGAGGTTAGCAGTGTCAATGGGTTTAGGGTTGGTTGTTTTGTGAGTAGTTTTTGGAGATGCTGATTGCTGTTATTAGGTGCAGTGGTTGTTGTTGGCGATGTTTTTTTGGTGTTGGGTTTAGTATTCAATGGAAGTTGGCATTATGGTTGTTTGTTGGCAATGTTGAGAGAGAAAGGGAGAGAAGAGGGAGGTTGGAGGGTCCAGTATTGAGAGAGAAAGGGAACGAAAAGGAAGGTCGAAGGAAGAGAGGAAGGAGGGAATTTAAAATAAACAAATATATTGATGTGGAAGTCAAATATTAATTTTTTAATGTGTATTTCTTGTTATGTTAGCATATCCCTGGACTTTTAGCTGGATTCTGGCCAAAAGTACCATAAGTGAAAGATTTAAAAAATTTAGGAATTTTCTTATGTTAAATATAATTATGACCAAATACAATCTAACTTAGACTGAGAAAGTAGTATAAGAAAGAGAAGGCAGGATAGAGGAGGGGTATATGTATGGATTAAGTTAGGAACTCGGCAAAAGGAGTGAAACTTCAAGGTGTTAACTTTAAGCACACACAATATGTGCAAATTTCCATGGACAATACATTTAAACATATTTTATTTTGGTATAATTACCATTCTAGTCGATCATTCAATAATATAATATCTTGATGAAAATAAAATCAAACATTACATTCATCAAATAAAATATCAGGAAGAATATGATTTAAAACAAATTGAAAACTTATCTTTCATTACTAAGGATCGTAGTTAGTTGCAACTATACCATTATATACTAGTATGTTATTTTAATTCAATCTAAACACATTTTATGAGTGCAATAGCATGATCTAACCCATGTCCTTCATAATTTACATATACAAATTATACAGTAAAATAAATCAAATCTACTATATGAATTAAGGATATATATTCGCAATCAATGGACATAATGTTATGCATATAACTATATTAGAAATCCTAGGCGCAAAGCTAGATATGCATTGATAAAAGCAAAGAGTTTTGAGGGAAAAAAAAACCACAAACTGTTTAAGTTTTGAAACAAAAATCAACCTTATATTGTATGCAATGGAAACCATGTCGAAATGGAACCTAATGCTCCTGGTGGTTGGTGGTAGAAGAAGCTCGGTAGTGTAGTGAAGCGAAACCAGGTGCTACTCAAAAGGATTAAAGTTTAGCTTTTGGCTAAAGACAATATGTGTGTGTGTGTGTGAGAGAGAGAGAGAGAGACAGAGAGACAGAGAGACAGAGACAGAGAATACTCGGCTGGAATCTGTTGTGCTAGTGTGTGACTCAAGGTAGTTTCGTGTGGTGGTTATGAGTAGGGATTTGTTTTTCATAAAGAGATTTGGGGGGTTATATGAAAATATCATATTTTTGGAAATTAATTCAAAACTATGTTATATGGAATGAATATTTAATATTTTTTTTAGTAAAGATGCATTCATTGAGTGCACCTAAATTTTTACAAAGAAGGCGCCCTCAACAAATGCGCCCAAAGGGCAAAATAATTTATTTTGCAATGTGTACACATTTTTGCTAATGTGTCCATAGTAGATATAGAGTTGGGTACATTCAGTGAATGTTTCTATATTAGAAATGAAGTCGGGCGCTTTTAGTGTATGGGCTCACAGTAGAAACGTTGAATGTGTGTAAATTGCAAAAAAAAAAATAATTTCTCTCTTTGGGAGCTTCACCAAGTGTGCCTCTTTTGTAAAAATTTGGGTACACTTAATAAATGCGCCTTTGCTCAATTAAATACAAAATATCTTTTCCCTATACTATATTTTTGGATTTATTTTTCAAAAACATGGCATTTCCTACAAACCCTAAAAATTTTGTGCTTAAAGTTATTAGAAGAAAGACCTCAACAAGCCTTTTTTTTAGGCCACTGAGATGAGACTTGAAGAGAGAGTGTTTTAGTAGGTTTTTTTTTTCTTTCTTTTTTTTCCTATATAAACTGAATGTGTAGTTGATATGGTTAAATTAAAAATATAAAAAGTATACATGAATCATTCATAAATTAAAGAAAAAGAAAAATAACAAACTTAAAAAACTATAATTGTCATGCCATGAAGGGTTTTTTGTGTGCGTATGAGAGAGAGAGAGAGATGTGGGTGTAAGGGGGCGGAGGGTGGCAAGGGGGAGTACTTGGTTGGAATTCCGTGTGCCAGTACACGACTCTGGGTGGTTTTCAATGGCTCTAGTAAGCGGGGTTTGGTTTTTCATAGAGAGAATTTGGGGGTTTATGTCGAAATATTGTTCCAAAAGGTGGCATAACCATGTATTATGCCATAAATCCTTATGTATCTAAGTACATGTCAAATATCCACCAAATCATCATATCGAAAAAATCCAAATAAGCCTCTTCATGACACACTAACATACCATCTACCATCTCATACCAAACAACTGCAATAGCATTCTACACCCTTAGATAGTCGAATTCTTGTGACCCATCAGACCAGTTAACTGGTAATTTAATTTACCTATACTTTTAGCACCTAATGCTCTTTTGGCTACACATATCCTCATGATATCTCATTATTAAAGTTGATCGGCTACTCTCTAATTCTTTCATGTTTCCTTTTATATATTTATGTACACTTCACATCAATATCTAGAGAACAAAGGATTTAATATATTGATTTTGTATTTGCTTATCTATATTTTATAATTTAAGGATGGCATTATTGTAATAAATTTTCAGTCTCCTTACAATGACAACACAAAAAAGGGAGCTTCTACGGTCATGAGACCGTACCGTTATTAATCTAACCATTAAAATAAATATAATAAATGGAATAGTAACTATTTTAATGATTCGATCACGATTGGGTATGGTGTGAGCCGTTGAATGGTGATGGAATCGATCCCGTCAAAATTAATGGTGGGACCATGAAATTTTCCCATAAATAATATGAGCACCATATTGCATGAGCTAATGGCTATAAACTTTATTCGGCTACTTATAATACGCTTAATTACAGTAGATATTTTCATATCAATAAATTTATGTGTTGTGTGGAATGAGAGAGAAGGAAGGAGAAAGGAAGAAGATGATTTTTTTAATGAGATATTTCTTTTTTTTTTTTATGTTTATAAATAAATAATCTATTTAGCGTATGATTCGGGTAGCCACGGATACATGTCATTGTATAGGTTGTTAGTGCCAATTGTGTAAACGAAGTTAGACGGATCTAACGAAGGTAGTGTTCTGGATAGGAAAAGTACATTGACGTAATAAATTGATTAAAGTATAGTTTAGGTGGTTAATTGAATATTTCGTAAAATTCAAGTAGTGTTTGTGACATTAGTCCTTATTGTTAGGTTGATTGACCTGAGAAGTTTAGAAAGTTAAAGGTTTGCAATAATTATTGATTGTAAAGGAAGTCAATGCCATTAAAATAATACCAATTTAGAACTCACCAAATATTGATAGGTTGTTGTGACCATAAAAAAAAAAAGGCCAATACTTGGTCAAGAGTGTTTATTGTTAGTTAAAGAAAGCTAAGTTATAGAATAAAAAGGAAAATCTTTTTTAATCAACCCCAGTAGATGGCAAGATTTGAAAAATTATTTGGTCCTTAGATGTACAATTGAAAGTAAAATACTTCATATGGCGAGCATGCAAGCCATAGGACAAAATATAGTAAAAACGAAATGTAGGTTGGATCTTTCTACAAGTTTTGTGGTAAAATAGATTCTATATAGCACTCAAAGGTCTTTAGAGAATGGATGGATATGTGATATGATTTGCTTTTTAAAATTTAAAAATGTAATCAATTCACCACCAAACTTGATAGGATTAGATTACTCTATTCATGTAGGGATTACTTGATCTTAATTTGCTTATATTTCTATTAATAATCCTAAAATTTGGTACTTAATATTGATGTGTGTTGATCTTAGGTGAGCAAAGCTTGAGCTTACAAAGAAATAACGAAGGATCAATAAAAACACACAATACAATGAGACAGGGAGCAAGCATGGTTGTCCAAGGATGGGTCAAAGATCATTTGTTCACAGCTTGAAAATGTAGGCATAGATGATGCCACATCCACAGAGGCGGTTATGCAGAGGGACGCATCTTGAGAACAAGTGATTTGCTCTAGAATATGATGCGATTGAAGATGCGGGTGCGCTTTATAACATAATTATTTTCATAGTTGAAGATATCATCATCCACAAGATCGCGCGAGCACTAGCATCGTAATTGAAGAAAATATTACTGTTGATCATGTGTTCATAGGCATGGTCATATGAAGAAAGAACTTTACTTTAGCAAGGAAGACACGACTGGAGGTACGGCTATGTGATAGGGTGTGCCTCATCCGTCTGTTGCTGATTTCGTTGTTTTTGTATCTTTTTACCACGTCAGCATCCTTTGTACTATAAATACTTTCTCTTCTTGAAACCCTATAGACATAGAGAGTACTGCTGAGTAAGAAATACTGAACATTATATAGAATTTTGCAGATTTTATCTTTTACTTTTGGAATTCACAACTGATCTTCAAAGAGATTGTTCATCAGATCTCACTAACTTTTAATTGCAAAGGATCATACTTAACATGCCTTTAGCTTATATGATCTTCATTTATTTCTCTGAATTGATGAATTATCCTTCTGTTGTGCTTTAATTAAATTAGTATTGATTTCTTGAATTCAATAGCTTGAGCTAATTATATCTTGAATTTATATAGTGCATATTATGGATTCATGTCTGATTTCATTAAAATTGATTGAGAAATTGTTTTAATGAATTAATTTAGGCTATTGATGAGGATTTCTCATAACTTTAGAGATAGGTAGTGAAATCTTTCTATTATTGATTAATTAATCTAATGAATTCTAATTCTTAATGCAATTCTAAATTGCTATTGATTAAGAAAAGATTCCAATTGATAAACTTAGGGTTAGAAGTTGATGATCTTGAGAAATGCTTCAACTTATGTTTGAGAATTCACAATTCAAGGAATTAATACAAAACTTATTTAGATTTTATTGAGTTACATGCTAAGACCTAATGGTAAAATAAGATCTAAGCACTCCATGATTTAGCTTAATTGTAATATTTACGAACCCACGTGAATTTTTTTAGTTTAGTTATTGCTTTAGATAAATTAATTGACTAAATCCCCTACTTTTCTTAGACTATATAATAGAAAAATGGTGAGTAGAAGTAGTTGTCAAGTTCCCTAGGGTAATACGACATCTATAAATAACTCTATACTACAATGATAGGTGCGCTTACCCTTTCGTGTTGACATAGTAAGAATCTTATGCATAGATTTATACATCTTTAAAACTTGATCTAATTGATTACCATCTCATAGGTGTGTGAAACCAAAACCCAAACCAAAGTCGCCATCTTCATTGTTGGTCATATATTTATTTAAACCTCCCCTCTTGAATTTTTGTCATTACATTCAAGAGGGGAAGGGGTGAATGGATATATGATCAATAATGAAGATTGTAACTTTGGCAAAGGTTCTGTAGTTTATGATGGGTGTTTGGTCGATTTGTTGGGTTTTAAAAACATTTAAGAACATGAAGTTGAAGCTTTCAAAAATTTATAAAGCTAATAAATTTTGTTTAACTTCGGTAGCAACTACCTACATTAGGCAAGCGCACCTGCCGAAGTAGCATAGAAAATATTAGGTCGTATTCTAAGAGATCATTGGCATCTATCATACTTACTTTTCATTTATTATCTAGCCAAAGAAAATTTAGAAGAGCCTAATGAAAACAAAAGTTATACTAAGGTTAATGAATATATACATGTTTTCAAGATAAATCGTAAGATAAGCTTATTAATGCAAGAAAAAACCTTATAGATTGCTTCACCAAATCTTTATTATGTGATATCTCAACAAACTCATAGAGTTGTTCACGGGTATATTTGCACTGTTTGATTCACTAGGGTAAGTTAAAGCCTCTTTCAAGGTCAGTAACTCTAGATCTAGATTAGACCACCAGAATTTTTTCACAAGTTATCAACAATCTAGATTCGCGTAAAGTTTAAGAATCTTTTATTTAAAACCAACCAAATGAATTTTAAAAAACAAACGACGGAAAGTTTCACCATCTCTCTCTTAAGGTGATTATGAGTAACTCCATTAATAGCCTAGGTCCATTTAAAAGAATGATATCTCAATCTATCCAGTTAAAATTAGACATGAATCTAAAATGTGCACTATGCATTTAGACATACGAAATTAAGTTTTAGCCACTAATTGTAAATACCTAGTGATATTTGTTAAAACACTTTGAAATCACATGAATCAGGTCTTGGATTCCTAAACACAAAGTTAAATCCATGGATGCAAACATTAAGCATAAATTCTTGAAGAAATAATATGGAATTAAAGATAAAATTACAAATTAAGTATAGAGTCTTGCAAAGAACAAACGTTGGGTTTATAATGAATTTACATAAAAAACTTCGAGATTTCTAAAGCAAAAAGAAAAAGTTCTTTTACTCAAGAATTCTCTCTCTATATTACATTAGAAAATTTGTTACAAATGATATATGATGATATTAATACATATCGCATGCCTCTGTACGTTTATTTGTAGGACCAGAAATAGAAATCATGATGATTTTATTTGCTGTCATGATATATTCTTTATAACCGAATTTGTTCTTTATTTTCGTGGGCACATCTAGATTGCCAGCTCATAGGGTCACTTTTCGTTTGGTAGATCAAGTGCTTGAATGTTGCTTAGATGTTAAGGTTCTACCTAAGTTGTGGCTTTTTGCTGAGAAGCTCGAGTTCTTGTCTAGATTCAACCAAAGGTTAAATCGAGTTTGTTGAGGGCTCGAGTGTTAAGCTCCTCTCGAGTTGTGCTTTTCTATTTAAAGGTCGCGGGGTGAATCTATGGCTCGACATTATGGCACGACAAAAGCTATATCACGAAGTTCCAAGTTCGATCACCTTAATACAAATGTCAAGTGTCATATCAAGGGCTCGATATAGGGGGCGACGAACCATTTTGCCTTGTTATGTTTGCCTTTGATGGATCTTTTATAGGGCTCGGCCAAGTTTTGCTTTGCACATTTGTTGTTATTTTACTCCAAATTTGATCAAAACACTTTGTTTCCTCTTCTTTTGCTTCCAGGAGATGAAAAACAACATTTAGACAATAAAAGCACAAGATTCAAAGGAATTAATCCAGAATGTATCATATTAAGCCTAAATTTCTATGAATAGAATAGAGTAAAAGAGGCTTATTACTGAGTCGTGGCTTAATGTAGGTTTTGACTAAGTGGGAGTTGTGTCTTAATCTGCTATTGTTGATGTAGGTTGGAGCTACTAGGTGGTGAGGTCATCTTGTTGGAGGAGATGAATCAATGTAGTGCTAGTTTTTAGTATATAGTAGGTGGTGTAGTGAATTCGGCAAGGGTAAGTGTCACAATCCTAAAAGAGGCCTAAAAGGATTAATCTAGAGTTATCATATCACGTGTGCATTCGTAATATGAGAATAGTTTTGCAAGTCAAAGATTCCAAAACTCTACTTAGTATTTGCTATACAAGTTTTAACTAAATAAAAAACAATTTAGTAATTGAGGAAATACAAATTCCTACCTTTCACCAAAACCGTAGAGATATGATATCCCCCACCAAATAATAAGATAAGATAGACAACTTCCTTAATACAAAAATTCAAGCTACTATACAAATAATCCAATTCATAATTTAAGCTTATCTTACAAAATAAAAAAGTTCAAAGACTATACAATTGATCTAATTCGTAGTCTAAATTTACATTTCTATCTCTCTAACTTCAAGGACTTTACTGAAGAAGAAAACTTTCTTCACACTTCTTAGCTCGTTCCTGACTTGAGATATTCCTACACCAAACTATTGAGATGTGAGCTAAACCATAGCTTAGTGAATAACAAGACCTAGCCACATATCAAATAAATGCCACACAAATTTTATTAACAAGCATATACAATGCAACACTCAACCATATGATATGTACCTTTAGATGACTAGAATATAAACTAATGGAGATTTACACCCTCTCTTGGGGGTTAAAAGACCAGCTCAAGTCATTCACACCTAGGAGAGATTGAGAACTAAGGAATAAGGAATTCTTTTCAACACATTGTTAACTTCAACATCATCGGAAAGAATAAGGAAGGGAATTTCTTTTTAAACTCATTTGTTATTCATAGATACATTATTAACAAACCTTAGCTTCACCTTGGAACCTCATAAAGTCCCTAAGTATTAACACCTAAAGCTAATCCCAACACATGCGATGTTCTTCAGTGCCTACTTAGTTCCTGTGAAGTTGACAACCTAATGGTAGCCTTAACCACATTCACTAGACTTAGCAAAGCATTACCATAAAATCGAAATTTTAATACATGACATGAATATTATGTTAATGCAAGTATATTATTATGCAATGCATGATTAGTTAATTAATAGTCAGATAACATCAAGTCTATTTATTAAAGCGACAAGTCAATTAACAGACATTCATCAACAAGAGCAACTCAATATTACAAGTAGTGTGTAATCACTTTTTATTTTAATGATTTATCAAATAATATAATCATCAAATAGCATAAGAATACCCAATCCCTACACATATTCAATTATGTTTATCTACGTATAGGTACAACTATGTTACAATCACAAATAAGATGATAAGGTTAATGTTACCCACCTGTCACCGAGGTTAAGCCATAACAAACTTCTAAGAAATCCAAAGATTAATATGTTCCTCCTATGAAAAAGAAATAAAAATCAGTCATATTTTTATATACACTTCATTACATTTTAGTATTCAATTTACTTTAATTCATTATTTTACATTTGATTGAAGCATAGACTTATTCTAAAACCTATTTGATCAGACACTAAGTAGGAACCTTGCCATGGTTGTGAAAATCGCCTCGTCAAGATACGAATAGATTTCTATTGTCTGTCCAATTATCTCTTGTTGTTTGTTTATAAATCATTTATTATAAAACTTTGTTATTCCCTTATCATTTATATAAGTATTTCCATAAATTATTAACTTATATGAACAACTCATTTTAGCATATATATATTTGGAAAAACATATTCCTTTTACTAAATATGGTCTAACCCATCATATTACAATATACTATCTCTAAGCTAAGTTTTAAATCCATTTTAATTTAACTTAGCCAAATTGATTAAACTTAAGTAATCTAATTCATTTTATATCTAAGATTCATAGCAACTTAAGTTTATGTTAACTTAATCTTAGCCAAGTTGATTAGAATAGTTATTTAGTCTAGTTACTAAGCCATATTCAATTATATCTCCCTAAGTTATTGCCATATATCTATTAGACTTTTAGTTAATGTAAGCATATTTATTTTAGATCAAGTTCTTTTTATCTCCTTAGTCTATTGATCTTTAAGATATTATAAAAGTATGTATTCAACTATACACACTTAATTAGTAAAACCATTGTTCAATTTGATTTGGATATGTTGTAATTCGAAATAAATAAATTTTAGGTCTTAATTCTTTTAGAATTTCCCAAAACTGAAAACATAAAAGTTGTAGAGCTCTTTTTAAGCATTCCATAGCATCTCGAATCACTTTAATATGAGTTCGGATGAAAAAGTTATAACCAAAATACAAAACAATGTCATGGCAAACCGGCGTCTATTAAGGGTAAAGTTAAAGTCATGATTTAAAATTTTTTTTGAAACAAAGCTTGTTTTGGGTTAAATCACACTTGTGATTCTCTTCAAAACATAGGTCAGTCTGTACTCAACTACATGTATTATATGAGTACATTGGTTTATTCTTTTCTTGTATTAGTTTGGTGTTTTCTTGTTATTTTCATTTTTATGAAATATCTTGATATTTGAGTTATTAGATTTAACATAATTTCTTTATAATTATTTACTCATCATTTATTTATTTAATTATCAAGAATGTTATATTTTATAACTTTTAATAATATCATCAATTAGTTAAACTTTAAAGTAAGATATCTAATTTTTCGTTCAGTCAAGTATACATATTGAATTTGACTTTTTTATATTTATGAGGTGTTACCATGAAGTTATGAAAAAAATTATATCTTGAAATTTTGTTTATAATAATTCAAATTTTTAAACAATAATTAAATTGTTCATAAAAATTAAAAATGATTTTTATGATATTTCTTCTTTTTCAAATATTTTATATTAATTATTTAATGATCATTATGTTCGAGTCATAGAAATTTAGATGATTACAATAGGCGACGAGGTTATTCTTAGGTAGTGTTGGCCATGGTTTGGTTGATGGAATTGGTATGGTGGAGCGGTCACTGATGGTCAGCGACGACAATGGTTTTGGTTGTTTAATTTGCTATTGGTGTGATTCAGCTTGACAATTGGTCTGGGTTGTATGTAGTTCATGTTGGCCTGACGTAGAGTGGCTGTTCGGTGTGGGTAGGGAGTAGTTGGCATATGGCTATGAAATTTGGCCTTGGCATGATTGTTGTCGTGTGCGGTTGAAATTCTGGTATCGGTGTGGTTTTTAGTTGGGTCTCCTTGGGAGTTTGGTTTCAATGGCGATGTAAAAGTCACGGTAGTGGAGATGAACGTTGGTTGGTGGTGGGGATAGATTTGGCCTGGTGTTGGTTTTTGGTTTTTGGTTTGGGAGATGATGAATTAACCGAGATGTAGGGTGTTGAACTTGAGCGCTAAATAGGGTTAAATTAACCCTGTTATTTTTCCTGATGCGTAATTTCTTGAGTTATCTACGCGGCACATGTTTCATGTGGGTATAAGCATGTGTCAATATGTAACTCAATATCAATCATCTAGATGGATGTAACAAACTTTACAGAGGTAGTGTTCACAATATTAGTCCTTTTAAAAAACATAATAATTTTTTGTAACTAAAACTTTTGTTATGATGATTAATTAAATATTATATATTTTCTCATATTTTCATCATGAGATTCATTATTTAATATATTAATCAATATAACTTTTTTTTTTCTTATCTTAAGTTCAAGATATATTCTCTCGTTGGTGCTTAATAGTGTTTTTTTTGTTATTTTTTTTTTTTAATTCTGTGGAGCATGGATTATTATGTATCTAGTTGATGAGTTGAAGGTTTTGTAGAAGATTATGGATTACTATTGCTATATATCGATTAATGGATGTATTTTGTTAATAGTTGACTAACAAATGACTAGGTGGTGATTTTATGGAGGATTTAGATTACAAATGTAAGAGTTTATGAATTCTTTGTTGTAATTTGCAATTTGACTAGATGATTGACTATAAGTGATATCAACTATCTTCACATCTATCTTAAATGTTCCTCCAAAAAAATAAATATATAATAGCAAGAACTATATCTTCATATCAAATTTTTTTTTTTTTTTCATTTTTGAGTATTGAATGTCCATATATACGTAAAAGTTTATAATAAAGTTATATATTTTAGTTAGAATTATGATTTAATTTATAATTTGAACCAAACCAAACCGTTATCTAAGAGTTTAAAAAAAATTAATTTGAGCCAAACATTTATTTAATAATGGGTTTGGGATAGAAAAAAAAAAAAAAAGAATTGTAGACTATGGTTTGATTAGTTTTTAGTAAAAATCGAATTTAACGGATCCGTACTCACTTTTGCTTATTGGTCTATTGTAGATCGTGGTGAACCTTGTTATTGAACTTGCATTTTTTTTAAACTCATGAGAATTTTATAAACATTGATTTGTGATCCTAAATCACCTTGATTTCAACATTCATACTTAATATTGACTATTAATTTCATCATCATTTTTTACTTTTCAGTTTCAAAAACATTAAAGAAAAAACCATGAAGAAAAATTTTATTTTCTAAAAATCATACATTAGTTGTTTTGAAGAGCGGCCTTGAATTTATTTCAAATCCTCTTGCCTTTACTAACACGGGGCCTTTTCTAAGCCAAATATGCTTATCAGCTTTTGTTAACGAAACCGATCGCTTGGATTGGTAGAAAGAAAGGGCGAGAGATGGAATTTGAAAGAAGAAATTTGTTTTTCCTTTATTTGAAAATGAAAAGAAAATGGGAAGAGTTAATGTAATATATAAATGAATGTTTTATAATAAAGGATAAAAATATTATTGAATTAAAAATGAGAGGGTTCTATGGTGCACCCTAATATGTAATTAAATGTTTTGTCAAATAACAAAGACATGATGAAAGACAAATAGATACAACTCAATGCCAACCAAAAGTCACTAGCCTTCCTCTTTACGCCGCCAACCTAAGTCTTGTGCACCGCCAACGTTGGGGGGGCCTTCATGGTCTCAGAACCGCCCTTTTGATGTTTAGCCGCTGGCTTTTATACATAGGCCACCAACCTTTCCTACACATAAATTAAAGAGTATTTCTATGTTTTCTTCATAACCTAACCTACCTCTTTCTCCAGAATCATTCTTGAGTATTATAATCTCTCAAAACCTCTCTTATAGAGATCTTTGCATTAAAGGAAATCAATAATCAAGATCAAGTTGGGTATGTTATTATCAATGCTTTAGCAATATAAGGAGTAATCTCTTCCTAAAGTTTTCTTTTAATTTTGAAGGGAATTTTGGATAAAAATCGTAAGTTTTGTTGAAGAATTAGTGTTCTACAATCAAGGAGGAATAAGAATAAAAGAATAGGTAATAATTATCCTTTTCTATTCTTTTGGTGATTTAAAAGTGCAATCTTTTTCTAAGTTTCTTAGTGGATTTTAAAAAGGAATCAAGCTCTTAGAAATTTGAAGGAAACCCTAATTGGTGGAGTTTGGAGATTTTAAATTTTGCAAATCAAAGGAGAAAGGTGTGTGAGTTTAGAGTTCGTCGTTTCTTTTTCCAATTTAGGGTTTATGTGATGGATTTATGATTATTTGTGAGAGGATGTTTTAATTGAATATTTGATTATTATCAAGTATTTTTGGTGAAATTAGGGTTACCGTTCCTAAAGTTGTTTTAGGTATGACCTTACCTTACTTGTTGTTTATGATTGTAGAATTAGTTGCTATAAACTGATTAATTGCTATCTAGTTTATAAGTTTGATTTGTTGCTTGTCTATAGCTGGGTCTAGTAGATAGGGAGGACCGTTGTTGCTAGAACGGCTCTCTAATGATTCTAGTAGTTTATGAGTGGTGTGAAAAC
This sequence comes from Combretum micranthum, assembly GCA_024138025.1. Taxonomy (NCBI): domain Eukaryota; kingdom Viridiplantae; phylum Streptophyta; class Magnoliopsida; order Myrtales; family Combretaceae; genus Combretum; species Combretum micranthum. The sequence continues at coordinate 103,541 of JAMXBD010002434.1, forward strand.
GATACCTGGGGTTTGTGAAAGTTCTCAACACCAATATATGTATATATTATTACTTTATATATGGTTGTTTTTACAAGGTCATGAGTTACTAAGGGTTCTGGACTAATCATGATTGTTCTAAACTGTGTTGTTTGCTGGCTAATCAAATATAATAATTTGTATTTGATGTATTAGTTATTAGGTTGTATGAGAAAGTGTATAATGCTTGTTCATGTGCATATATTTGTGATACGGCGTACTGGGCCTTTGTGCTTACTCTTTAATCTTTTTCAGAAACAGGTGATGATCTAGTAGTATTAAATTTATCTTAATATGATGTCTATATGGACTATGGGAAGGACGACAGTGGACCTAACTTGCCTGATGGTTTTTAGATATATTGGATTTGAGAAAATTAGAGTTGAAGACTGCTATCAAATATTGATAGTTTTATAAATTTGGATTTTTCTATGAGATTTTTATGATGTTTTAAGTTTAAAGTATGTTAGCTTTGGTTTATGCCAACTATGTTATCAAGAAGTTCTGTTAGTATTTATGTTTTAAAAAGTTTCCCTTATATGTAAGTATAGTAAGCTATATGGTTATCTTTGTGGAATTGAGAAATTATAGCCTTAGTGTATTCTTATCTAGTAAGAACACATGGCAAGTTATAATACCTTCAGATTAGGGAATTACAGTTAATTCATTAGAAGAGTTTATGCTTGAACCTATTAAATTTTACGAGAATGAGAAAAAATTCAAATAATATAACCTTAATAGGAAAACATAATTCCTAAATTTTTAAAACAAAAGAATTTATAAATTCCTCCTAATTTTTCTTCTTCTCTTTTTAAAATAAGAATTTATGAATTCTTTAATTTTTTTTAAGCATATTGAAATACCATGTTTGGATAGAAGGGGGGGAAAAAGGTAGAAATAAAAGGAAATTAAGAAAAATAAGAATAAAGGATATGGTTAACAATTTAGATAAAACCTGGGAATGAATAAAACAAAAGAAACGAGTGGAATTTTCACTTCAAAGCTTTTTTCTTTTTTCCAAAATTGGAGAAAAGTAATTAGATTTAAATCGATGAAAATAATACTGAGTGCATAACTAACATGCTTATAAATATATATATATATATATATATATAATGTTTTGAAAATTAAATATAACTTGAGTTTTCTCTTGAGTTAAGCATTAAAGTGTTTTTATTCTATTTGCTAAAACTTTTTTAAACACCAATGCTTAACCGAGGTGAAGTGTTAAAGTAGAAGGAAGTTAATTGAGTATGATTGTCTATATAAAAACGAAGAGTTGTTGAACTTATATGTTGAAAATATGTTTTTAGGGAAATTTTTTGGTTCTGTTATTAAATTTGACAGGACAAGTTTTGTCATCATCCAACGGCTAATACGGTATCTAACTATGATCCAATAATTAAAATAATTAATATTTTAATTATTATATTTATTTTAATAAATAGATGGTTGATTAGACGATCTCGTCCACGGGACCGCCATGTTTTTGATGAGAAAATTAGTTTTACAATTAACCATTTAATTATTTTAAATTATGCTTAATTGGTTAAACATGTTAGATAAAAAAAAAAAAAATTAGACGTAATCTGCATTTATTAAGTGTTACATAGTTTCCACATATAAGAGATAATTATATAAATCTCCTATACTGCATTATTCATCAAAATAAAAATTAAGGATAAGTTAAGCTTTATTTCATTTGCATTGATTCTCTTTTGTTTTCCACTGGTATAATCTCTCTCCTTAGCCGACGGGCCGACACGATGCCTTCCTTCCGCCCAACGCTTATCCCCTTGTGTTGGTCTCACGCGACTCGTACACGCTAACGTGGCAAAACGTTACTGGTCAAACATGTATAGATACCCTGCACTCGACCTTCACCTAAAAAGGATATCCCAGCAGTTGGAACTGAAATAACAATTGTCAAACTAATCCCCTTTTCCAATTTCCATTTCCCCCCAATTCAAACGCCAATTCCCAATCCTCCTTAGCGTTAGGGTTTCCAAATCCACCATGCTGCAGCTACTATACAGCGTGATTTTGTCCGAAATGGGTCTGATCATGACCCTTCTGTTCAGAACCCCGTTAAGGAAGCTGGTGATCTTGACGCTCGATCGTGTGAAGAGAGGACGAGGTCCGGTTGTGGTTAAGACCGTTGGTGGGACTGTGTTCGTTGTGCTCATGTCCAGCGTTTATAGTATAGTTGACATTCAACGCCGTTCCATGGATCTTCCTGCTCTTAATCCCACGGATGAGGTTATCATGTCCAGACTCATGCTGGAAGCTTCACTCATGGGTATGAATTTAACAATCCCATTGTTGATTTTTCAATTTAGGTCGATTCTTTTTTGAGCTAGGGCTAGGGTTTTATTTTTTGAAGTTTGAGACATTATGGATGATCAAAGCAGTTCTTAGTTTTGGATCTCGCGGAATGATCAGAATCCATTGTGTGGTGTCTTGGGTTCGGTATACGATTCATGGAAAATTATGGCTGAAATTTTGTAACATTTGCGTAGTCTTTTTTTCTCCCCCTTCCAATTACTGTCAATTATATACAACTTCTGGGGAGAAGGAATTAAATCCGGTTATCTATTTGAAGATCAGTATTGATGCTACTCAGCTACAAGAGCTTTAACAACATTTGCATATAACCTAGTTTCTGCAATTGTCAAATACTATGATATAATCTAAATTGTAATTATAGGTTAGGTGATGATGGGAGGGTCTGAAAAATAGTTTCCAAAAAACAAAAATACACATGGAATATCGTAATATTCATGTATTGCTAATCCAACTTATTGTAGTCTGGCATCAGTGTCCTTAACTGATAAGTTAATACTGAGACGATGATGAAGCGTTCGGGATTTGTTCCAGCATTCATGCTCTTTGTTACTTTGGTTCATTATCATTAATGGGAAGGGAAAGCACAAATTAGCATATATTAGATAAAACATGGAGTAGATGTATTAAGAAGATTAAGTTCATGTTTTATGTGTCAACACCCCCCCCCCCCCCGGCCGGGCCTAGCCTTTCGGGTTACGGAGAACTGACGTGATGGTAGTAGCCGCTCTAAAGTTGCCACAAGCCCTGCTTCACACGGCACAAATCGGTATTGTTCTCCTACCCGAGGCATCAAGTCTTGCTTGTAGACTCTACGACTCAATCTCAGGATGTAGGTCTTTTGTTTGCCTCACAAGCAACGCCTTTCACAAGCTAAGCTATCGTGTGGAGCAGGGCCCTTGGGGTGTCTGTTGGCATCACGTCGGTTTCTCATGATCTGGAAGGGGTAGGCAGTGGAAGGTATGACATAAAAAGGTGCCTTTTTACGTCACACCACACCTTCCGTGGTAGTGTGATGCTTGGTACATTAGCCCCTAGTGCACCCTCAGGTACAAATGTAACACTACTCAAGTATTGTTCTCTACGCCCGTCAAAAACTCTCGTTGCAGCGCTTAGAGCAAGTTGAACCTAGGACGTGGCTTTTTGTCTCCCTCATCTACTTTTAGTAGGGAGTGCCTTTCACCAACTGAGCTGCAGCTGAGTTGGTGAAAGGCGTTGCCTGTGAGGCAAACAAAGGGCTTTCGCATTGGATCAAGTCGTGGAGTCTGCAAGCAAGACTTGATGCTTGGGGTAGGAGAACAATACCAATTTGTGTCGTGTGGAGCAGGGCCTATAGCAGCCTTGGGGCTGTTGTTGGCATCACGTCAGTTTCCCGTAACCTTAGGCAGTGGAGGGCGTGACATTATGATAAATAGATAGCATAAGCTATAGTCTGTACGGCAAGGTGCCTTGTCATTAAGACTTCGATTCACCTTCTTGTGTTAGGATGTAGGAGTGCTAGATGTGAGGTTAACCTCACATTGCCTTGGTCTGGGAATCTGTTCAAGGGCTTCATGAAGCTCACATATGCTGTTTCCATAAAGGTTCCAAATTAACAAAAGAAGGGGATGTATACTTTTCTTTAATAACTAAACCATGAGAGCAATTTTCCTGTAACGAACTCATGAATTTTGGCTTTGAATTTGGCATATCGGTTAAGCTGGATATGAGGATAATGTGGACGGTGCAAATATTTGCATTCACTACAGAAGGGTGGTTTTTCTGCCTTTTCTATATCTTTTACCTCGATTGGATTTGATTTCTTGTGTCATTATTGTATGGTATAGACAAAATCTCTGGGAAAAGACCCCATCCGTCCGTCTTTGATGGTTTTCCATGAATTAATGCATTTTTTTTTCAAGGCCTGTCACAGGTTTTATATCTGATAACTAGTTTTTTTTTTTTTTTTTTTTTTGGGGGGGGGGGGGGGGGGGGGGGGGGGGCGCGCGGGCGGGCGTGCGCATAGGAAATGCATGATGGAGATCATGTAGATATATTGTTTCAAGATTTTCACTATACATATTTAGATCCCTGCTAGATTTTTCCATTAAACTTGATTAGCTTGCATCATGCATTGTATACATAAATTTATTGTAGCATCTTTTGTTGGCTTGCTTTCAATAAACTTTTCAGCATTTATAACTGTACTCTGCTGTTTTGGGACACAGATGTAAGTTTTACAGATCCTAACACATTTTCAAACAAATTAAATGGGACTTGGATGCTGAAGCAATTCTACAGCCTTGTTCCATCATTTCAAGAAAAAAGTTACTATCATGTTAACAAAACCTGCTTATAATAGTCAGCCTGTTTATGGATTTAAAGATCAGAACCACGGAAGGAGCAGGAACGTCCAAATCTGTCATGGCATCTTCTGGAGTTTTACTTTTTTTCTGGGTTCAAACTAATGCTCTTAATTCCTGCAGGCTTTATTCTATTTCTTGCTCTTATGATAGATCGCTTACACCACTACATCCGAGAACTGAGGTTACTCAGGAAGACCATGGAGGCTGCTAAGAAAAATAATCGAGGTATTGAAGATGCGAAAATGGCCAGCCCAGATGAGCATAAAGCCTTAAAAGAAGAGATTGCCACTTTAACAGCAAAGGTTAAAAAGCTGGAATCTGAATGTGATGCCAAAGCGAAGGAAGCAAAGGCAGCTGAAGCTGAAGCAGAGGCCCTAAGGAAACAATCTGAAGGATTACTCCTTGAATATGATCGGCTGCTTGCGGATAACCAAAGTCTCCGGAGTCAGTTGGGATCCATTGATGATTCGAACGCAGATGGCAAGAAGAACACGTAGAAAGTAAAAGTACATAAAAAAAGGGACAGTCGATTTAGTTTTTCGTATAATTATGAAGGTCTCTTTAAAATGTCTTAGGGTATTTGAGGAGTTTAGTGATAAGAGGATTATATAAAGCTGCGATTATCCTAGAAGAAATGCACTGAGCTTTTGCGGTCAAGCATGTTTGGACGAGAGTAGTATATTGATGAATCTAATAGAAAGTCCTCACTTTGCTTCCCTGATTTAAGTCCTCACTTTAGTGTATATGGATTTATACACATATATACGTATTTAATTATTACTTTCCAAGCATAATGGTTTCCTGTTAAATTTAATGTCCATGTTCATCTTTTTTCCTCAGGGATTAGCGGGATTTAGGAGTCGCAGCCTTTCAGTAATGCTATGCAATTATGGGCAAACTAAGGCATTTAACATTATTTTGGTACACGTCATTGTAATCTGAAGTTTATAATTATATTGGATAGGAAATAAGTTTAATTCTTGTTCATGTTTGATGCGAGTATAAAGGATCTAAAAATATTTTTCATCAAAATAAATCAACAAAATAATTTTTCAATGTGATAGCATCCAGTGTCTTTTCTAAATTTAAGGGAATTTTCCATTGTTACTTTAATAATTTATTTTTTCAAATTTAGTTTTCTTAATTACATTTTTGGGAGTCGTATCTACATGCGATAATTCTTTGCGTCAAGTGTCTCAACCTCTTGAAACAGGAACTTTCAAATGCCATATTATTTGCATTTCGGGACATGTGCATGTCGTATTGGTTTAAGAAAACGGATCTTGAATTTCCACTTCCATTTCCATTAATTTTGTTATGGAGATATAATAATAAATTATTCGATATTAAATTCCAACATCAAAGTTGGTTTATATTTTCAACATACTATGGATAGTTCAGAATAAGCAAGTCTTAAGGTAATGTGTAGAATTAAAAATATTTGCTCCATAAATAAGGTATTTACTATTTTTGAGTTACTACAAGATTTCCGCATATAAAAAGGGAAAATTTTATGGTACTACCTTTTTTTTTTTTCTTATAAGATTGAAATAATAAATTATTGAAGGTTTTAGATTACATATAATCATGGTTGGACCGTTAAAATTCCTATTGTATTTGTTCCTATAACTATTTGAATGGTCGGATGATTTTTTTCTCTCTCTTTGCTGGTGAATGGTCGGATGATTGACCTTTGTTATTTTTGCCTAGTTAAAAAAATTAAATTTAATTATAAAAAAGAAGCACCAAAGAGTAGCTTTTATATTGAAATCGAATACGGTACCAGGAGTTTTAACTTTGATATATGAGTGATTAGTCCAGAAAATTAAATCAATTGTGCCTGTTGGTTCTAACATTCATAAATTTGAAACCACCAATAAAATCCTCACAATCCAATGTACATTTATAGAAGAAAACATTTAGAATTAAAAACTTTGGCTCCGACGTTGTAACAAGACACTAGCAAAACTTTATTAGAACAAAAGGAGAAAGAAAGTAATCCCTTTAGAGGGTGATGGAGGACTATCCACTACTAATATGGGTTGCTTAAACAATAATATTTTAGCTATTGGTCCGAACTATTAAATATATATGACTTAGAATTCAGAACTCAAAACAATAAAATATTAAGAATTAATACTTCTTCCAATTAAATATGCCTTAACTATGAGTCTGGTTATATGTATGTATATATTATATATATAATACAAAGTTTTTCTTTATTAATAACACGGGATTGGCTATGGGCTTTTATTTTTATGTATTTTTATATTTATTTTGGTCAATTACAATATAGGTTGAGTGTAGCTTTTTCAAGTGTATAAAACTGGACTAGATTTATATGATTATTGGGCTCAATATTTTAAGTTTAAAATATGAAAACTTAAAATAAAAACAAAAATGAAATCAGATTTCGATTAGTTCTATGGACTAAAGACTTGCGAATCAATATGCGGTGATCGTCTGGGCTAAAGGTCTAAGAAAGGTTTTGTGTGATTTACAAATTACCTGTAATATATACGTATATGTACTATCAAAATGTTTAACATGTGATCGTATAGTGATAATTATTTTAAAAAATATTATTAATTTATTCATATATTGAAATATAATTAGTAATTACTCATTATATATATATATATATATATATATGTGGTCTATTTGGATGATTTGTTTTTCATCTGTATCTGTAACTTTTTCAAAATGATATATAAATAAATATGTTCAATTTACATATATATCTGATTTATATTTTATTTATTTAATCTTTTGATGAGAACTGCTAATCTTTTTTTTTTTATCCATATCTATTTCTTGATAAATAATTTGTTAGAAAAAAGTTTAAAAAAATGTTTGTATCTATCGAAAAAAGCCAAACAAACAAACCCGTGGTGTGTCTTTGATGAACAAGTTATGGTTGTATAGCTTTTGGTCTCTTAATTCTTCGGTTTAGGTCGGCCGGAAACCCAACCCCATGTTTTAGTTGCATAATTACTTCGTACGGACAGCAACATTTGCAAATAAGGATGTGTTTGTTTCCTTTTTCTTTTTTTCTTCCGCCAAATAACAACGATGTACTTCGAAGTGCATAGTGCCAAATAGGCATGTGTTGAATATTGACTAGCTCTTACAGGAACAGATCAAGTCTTGTTAGAAAGAAACAGGACAATCAACTAGGTAAGCAACAGTATATTATATTATAGCAATATATCGGAAAAAACAAAAACAACTTACTATAAATGTCACGATCACTTAAAATGACCTCGGTTGGTGGGCTTAAGGAAAGTAAAAGGGTAGGTTATGCTGGATAGAGGCGGCGTAAATTATTTAGACTGACCACAGGAGGGTTTTTTCTGCCTTTTCTATGTGCTTTTCCCTTAATTGGATTTAATATCTTGTGGTCATTCATTGTATGGTGTAGACAAAATTGATTGGAAAAGACCCCAATCACCCCATCCGTTATGATTTTCCATGAATTAATGCATGTTTTTCCAAGGCCTGTCATAGGTGTTACAGCTGATGACTAGCTTCATTTTGGTAACATAGGAAATGCATGGTGGAGATCATGTAGATTAGATAGCTTTGCTTCAAGATTTCCACAATACATATTTAGACACCTTCTCAAGCCCTGATTTTTCCATTCAACTTGAGTGGCTTGCAGTCATGCATTGTATACATAAATTTATTAAAGATCATGTCCGAACCACGGAAGGCGCAGGAACGTCCAAATCTGTCATGGCATCTTCTGGAGTTATTCCTATCTATTTGGGTTTTCAAACAATCCTCTAATTCCAGCAGGCGTTGTTCTATTTCTTGCTCTTATGATAGATCGCTTGCACCACCACATCCGGGAACTGAGGTTACTCAGCAAGACCTTAAAGGCTGCTAAGAAACATCATCGAGGTATTGAAGATGCGAAAATGGCCAGCCCAGAGGAGCATAAAGCCTTAAAAGGACTTTAACAGCAAAGGTTAAAAAGCTGGAATCTGAATGTGATGCCAACAGTCTCCGAAGGAAGCAAAGGCAGCCGAAGCTGAAGCACAGGCTCTAAGGAAACAATTTGAAGGATTACTCATAGAATACGATCGGCTGCTTGCAGATAACCAAAATCTCCGGAGTCAGTTTTGAGTCCATTGATGATTCGAACGCAGATGGCAAGAAGAACATATAGAAAATACATAAAAAAGGAACAGTCAACATAGTTTTGTGTATAGTTATGAAGGTCTCTTTAAAATTGCTCCGGGTATATGGTGAAGACGGCTTTTTACCTGTGTAAGAATGAAGAGGCATATGATGGTGAAGGGTCAAATGATAGAGAAAAGATTGGATATTACACGTCACGTGTAATATGTATTTCTAACATATATATGTGTTGGTTGCTTTAAAAAATTATCAACTATTTTATTATGTATTAGCATATAGTTTGAAGTTATATATTTGTTACATCCACGTGGCGTGCATTTTTGATTAAGCATGTTTAGATAGAGATAATGATAAATTTATCAGAACATCCCTGTTTTGAGATGCTTTAACAGTGACCAAAGTGGAGCTAGGATCCATACTTACACTAGCATCTCTTTAGCAGCATCACATCCGGTGTATCGTTTACAATTTATTAAGATCATTCAGAAACAAATTGTTAAAAGTATGGTCTAACACTTTAGGCTTTTTTTTTTTTTTTTTTTTTTTAAATCTAGCACTTAGTTCAGTGTACATGGATATATATTAATATATATATATTTAATAATTATTACTTCCTAAACAGAATGATCTCTTGTTAAATTTAATGTCCATGTTCATATTTTTATACACCGATTAGCGGATCTAGGAGTCACAGCCTTTCAATAATGCTATGCAAATAGACCGAATTGAGGCATTTAACATTATTTGGTACATGTCTGCATAAACTGAGGTTTAATATTATATTGATAGAAAATAAGTTTAATTCTATTCATATTCGATGCAAGTAAAGGATCTAAAATATTTTCACCAAAATAAATTACAAGATGATTTTCCAATGGAAATAGCATCTAGCGTCTTTCTAAATTTAAGAAAGTTTCCATTATTACTTTAATAATTTAGTTTTTAAAAATTGAGATTTCTTAATTGCAATTTTGGAAATTGTATCTAAATGAGAAAGTTCTTTGCTTTAACGGTTCGTACATTTCGCCTTATGGAATAAGAAGTGAATTAGATTCCAATTTAATAGAAATGTGATATAGTTGTAATGTAATATTGGTATAAAAAATAAAATAAGAAAATTATGGAAGAAAAACTAGAATATCTATTATACTCCTTCTCTTTATTATAGAGAGATTGAACTGCATAGTCATAGTTTCAAAACATCGGTATTTATAATAAAAATTGAAAATAAAATCATTGAATTGCAATTAATGCATATGAGGTCATGAATTACTATTCATTATTTTGCATGTAATAACAATTCTTTATCAATTATCATTATTCTCAATTGTATCGTAATAATAGTTTTACATAGAATAAGGATGGAATGAAAATTTATTCCCATATGTGAACAAGGTTCAAGCTCGAAACAGAAACTTTTAAATGCATAATTTGCATTTTGGATATAGGGGTGTAATATTTGTTTTTATTTAGCTCTTTAATTTTTTAATCTTTTGCATTACAACAAGAGATGGAGAATCAGACCTGGTTTCCTCTCTTGAGGCTATGAGAACCATTGGTGCATTAATATTGATTTATGAAAACTAATTTTGAATTTCCATTTCCATTAATTTTGCTATAGAGATATAATATTGAATTATTTGATATTAAATTATAATATTTATATTGTGTTTGATTGACATGAACGAAATTGGTATTTTAGCTTTATAATTGCTAAATAATTATTCTTTTATTTGGTTTGTAAAAAATTCTAGATAAAAAATATATATTCCATATAACATAGGATAGATAAAGAATCCTTATCCTTCCTTTTACTAGAGGCATAGTTGTTTCTTGTCAAAAAAATATTTTTTTTCACAAAGTATGCCTAATCATATAACAAAGGAATTACTATTCCTTATAGCCTTATTCCATTCCAAGACACCAAATGTGACGTTAGAGAGTTGAATTATATTTTCAACATACTATAGATAGTTTGGAATTTGATAGTCTTAAGGTTATATTAGAATTAAAAATATTTGCTCTACATATAAGGTATTTACTGTTTTTGAGTTCTTGTCTTACCCCTTCAGGGTATTTTAATTGTAACGATGTATCATATAACCAATTATAGCCTCTAGAAAGGTACATAATCATTGTACAGCTAACATACCCTATAGCATGGACAGATATGACATGATCGAAGGTTGTTTAGAACACGAAAGACATTGCACATATATATAAGTTATATATAAGAATAACTTTACAGAGGTCCAAAATCATCATATAATAAATTACAAACTTTGTCTTCAAGAACTTCATTCATATACTCACAACAAAAGAACTTCTAAAGATTACATTTCAAAAGCTTATACTATTACAAACATTAATCTCCAAACTCCATTACATTAACAAAACTTTCTTTTGAGTTCATAACTAAACAGTTTTACTTCCTATACTAATTCCAACCCTTAGTCTTGATCTTGATCTTCCTCTCATAATCCTATAAAGAATAGTTTAATGGAGCATGAGCACAACAAGCTCAGTGAATAATTATATCTTAACATCATATACTCAAAATCAAACATCTTTAACTATTAAATATATGCAATATAAAAATCAATCATATGGGCATGCATAGTTTAGATGACCGGAATCCAAATCTGTGGAGATTTACGCCCTCTTTTAGGGGTTTAAGAATTAGTTCAGGTAATTTATGCCCAAGAGAATCCAAAAACTAAAGAAGAGAAGTTTTCTCAAACACATTTATTGTTTATAGTTAAATATAAATTTATACTCTCAACTTCATTTAGAATTCGGAAACTCCTTAAGTATTAATTCCCCAAAGCCAACTCCAACACCTGCGACATCCTTCATTGTCTATTTAGTTATCGTGAAGCTGACCACCCTGTGATAAACTTAACCAAAATCACTAGATTCATCAAAGCATTACCACAAAATTGAAATATTAATATGTGATATAATGACCATGCTAATGCAAGTATGATATCGTGAAATGCATGTCCAATTTAATTAGTAATCAAATGAAAATTAGGTATAATTTCTTGGTGCCCAATTAATTATAGACAATTGACAATAAATGTAACAACCAATATTAAGCAATTAGTTGTCATTTGTAACATTAAATGTTATCATTCACTCAAACAACACATAGCATGCAACATTCCCCAAAGGCCATGCATTTCACCAATTTCAATTTTTGTTAAAACCATGTGCTACCACTTTACCATCACAAATATAGTGAGAAGAATTCAGTTACTCATAGGTGCATCTTGGCTAGTCATCGTAATAATCAAACGAAAAGTTTGAGTCTTGACTTAAGGTTCCTATAAAATAATAAATATGCATTATAAAGTATATAACTAAGTCATAACTTCTATTAAGACTTAAGTATTACTCAACTAGACAAACTTGACTAATTCGTAAGTTTAGGTATTCAAACGTAGTATATTAATGGCCCATAACTCTATGATCTAGCTTAACTAAGAATTTATAAGAGATCTTAAATTAGTATTTACACAAACATAAATTATATTATATTATATTATATATATAAATGAAACAGGCTGTGATATTCAACACGGGTACGGGTAGAACAAACTTGTCTAAGGCACATAGGAGATAACGGCTCTCATTATGACCATGATATAGGTCTTATCATGAATTGCACTTGTGATCACACTCGTGATCACTTGAGAAAGAAAAAACTCGAGGAGATTATGTTCATTGTTGCGGTTGTTTTCTGGGTCGTATCATGAATACAGTCGTGATCACTAGAGAAAATTTCATCTGAGGAGATCACGAGTTTTATTACGCCTATGATGAGACAGAACAATGTGATCTAAGAAGATCATCTCCTCTAACACGCCCATGTAACCTTATGTTATATTTTCAACTTCCAAATTTTCACACTTTTTAACTAAATAACAAGATCTTACTTTCTTCAAAGCACTTCAACATTAACTTATAAGACTCAAATGTCTCTCTAACAACTTCAAAATGATTTTACATATACAAATTTACACTACACCAACTATACACCACTTCGACCTTAGGCAACCAACCAAAATCCATTATATCTCTACTTTAAGCCTTAAACTATCATTTTCATCTCTTATCTTCACCCATTTAACTTTAACATCCTTAACAACTCCATATACAACATTTATCAACATAACCCTAATTATACTTTTTTATTTTACAAAATAAACAAAGTAAAAGTAAGGATAAATGGGCTATGTTGATAAATGCTGTATATCAAGAAGTTAATCCTTACTTTTACTTTGTTTTTTTTTTTTTTTTTGCCAAATTTTATTTGATATTTACCTTCTTGATATTAGGTAAAGCAAGATTTGACTTTTGAGGCATTAATAGTTATTGGGGGATATGCATATGTGAAGTATGGTAGGGTAAATGGGCTTAATTCTCATAGAAAGAATTGGTTTGGTTTTTAAAGCATGAATTAGGCTTTCAAAAACTTAATGCATCAAGAATCAATAATTTGGAATTTATTGCAAAGTTTGATTCATTTGGTTTTTAAAGTTTATTTAAATAGAAATTTTCTTATGAAAATCTATAATAATATTCTTTATAAATTGGAGGTTAAGTTTTAGAAATCTAACTTTCAAAAAAGGTTGAAAGTAAAAATAATTGATAAACAACTTGAAACGGATTACTTGAAATTTTTAGATCTTTAAACCACTTAATTCATACGATGCATGAGATTATAGATAAATTTATTAATTATACTATTCATACCAACTTTCATACTAGTTTTATATAGACTTTCCATGTCTACTTTCTAAGTTAAATTAAACAAAAACTTAGGGATTACATTCTTCCTTAAAAAATTCTTTATCCTTAAAGTTAGAAATTTACCAGATTCTTAAAACATTTGACAATAATTCTTTCTAATTTCTTCCTCTAACTCCCAGGTAGCTTCTTCAGTTTGAGGATCCCTTAAAACTTTGACTTGTTTGATCTCCTTGTTCCTAAGACTTTACACCATGGTGTCCAAAATTCTTATTGGATGCTTCTTAGATATTAAATGCTCTTGAAGTGATATAAGTTATAATCCAATCACTTTGTTCGGGTTTTGAATATATTTCCTCAAATTTGATACATGAAAAACATTATGTATATTGGCAAGACTTGGTGGAAGTGCCAATCAATATGGTAAATCTCTAATTCTATCCAATACTTGAAAAGGTATAATATATCTTAGGCTCAACTTTCCTTGTAATTGTCCTCAATGTAAGCTCTTGATTGATATTATTTTGATATACACATGATCCCTTATATCAAATTTAAGCTCTCTTCTTTTTATATTAGCCTAACTTTTTCTGTCAATCCTGCGCCTCTTTCATCTTTTATTTGATTGTTGCCACTTTGTAAATTGTTTCTTGCACTGACTTAGGTCCAATGACAATTTTTTCCAAATTATCCCAAAACAATGGTGATCTACACTTGTGTCCATATAATGCTTCATAAGATGGCATACCAATGCTTGAATGATAGCTATTATTGTACACAAATCCTATTAATGGTAAATATCGATCCCAATTTTCTTTAAATTCTAATAGACATGATCTTAGCATATCCTCCAAAGTTTGTATTGTTCTTTCTGTTTAGCCATCTATCTGAGTATGATATGCAATGCTGAACTTTAGTTGAGTCTCCATGGACTTTCGTAAACTAACCTAAAATCTTGAAACAAATCTTAGGTCTCTATCAGATACAATCCTTGTTAGCACTCATGTAATCTGAGTATCTCTTTCATATATATATCCGTGCCAATTTCTCTAAGGAATAGGTCATATTAATGGGCAAGAAGTGAGCAGATTTAGTGAGTCGATCCATAATTACCCATATGATAATGAATGTAATTATCCACTTGGTTTTTTATGCTTTATTTTTACCCTTTGACAAGTTTCACATTAAGTGACAAAATTAACCACATCTCTTTTCATTCCTTTCCACCAATAAGTACTCTTAAGTTTTTGATATGTCTTAGTTTCTCTAGGATGAACAGTATAGCCTGAGTAATGAGCTTCATCCATCAACTCTTTCTTCAAAATTGGATCACTTAGAACAGATAATCTATTGTTCAACTTAGGGATTCCTTCTCTATCTGATTGAAATTCTTTGTACTTCTCTTGTGCAAGACCTTGAATGATTACTTGTAATTTCTTATCTTGCTTTCATGTTTCGTTAATCCTTTGTAGTAAAGTAGGCTCTACAATCAAGTTTGCAATATCAATTTCTAGATCTTCCAAAGTAAACTCCAAATTCAATTTCTCAAATTCTCTTATAAGTTCTTTTTGTTCCATCAACATTAAAGCTATTTCTCTTGTGGCTCAAAGCATTTGCAAGTACATTAATTTTTCCAAGATGATAGTTGATGTTCAAATGATAACATTTTATCAATTCCAGCCACCGTTCGTATCTCATGTTTAATTCTTTCTAAGTAAACAAATATTTCAAACTTTTGTGATTTGTATGTATGTAAAATATAGAAATAAAGATGGAAATATAATGAATTATGAATCATGAGATGATATAGGATGAGTTTAAGGTCAAAACAAGTAAATTGTAAAAGATTAAGTTTGGTTGTAGGACAAATATTAAAGTACAGATTTTTGTAATTTTTGACAGATTGTATGCCGTCTCCAGAAGAATCTATGTCGCCGGCGTAGAGACAGCGTAGGATGGGAATAGTAGCGTTTTTTTTAATGCTGGGAGGAACACTACCGGTGTTCACTAGAGTTTATCTCAACACCGGCATGAAAGCCGCCGGCATATGTCACGGATTTACCGGCGTAGGTAATAGGAATTGAAATTCTGGAATTTAAAGTCCCAATGAACGCTGCCGGTGTTCATGTAAATTTTGCCAGCATATGGTGTATGCCGACAAGAACTATAAGTACGCCGCCGGCGTAGGGCCGGCGTATGACCAAATTTCTATAAATACGAGACGCGAAAACATTTCCGACGGATTTTCTTTATTATTTTCTTCTTGCATCAAAGAGGGTTTTGGAGTGTTCTTAGAGATCTATGCTTGGAGGATCATATGGAGAGAGTTTTTGACCCAAAGTGAGTGATCTTAACCTTCTCATTTGGATTATGTACAAATTTATATAAGTTTCTTAGGGTTTGGTTGAATTTTTGCATAAAGGTTTTTGAAGAAAAACCCTAGCACGTGTGAGATTTGTGAATTGGTGAATATAAGTCGGGTTTTTAGGAATTCAAAATAGTAAGTTTATCTCTTCTATGATAGATTCAAACAAAATATGGAATTAAACAATCCTCATACATTCTTATTATTGTGCATATTAGGGTTTTGGGTGAAATAATTCGTGTTTGTGGAGTTTGATTGGAATAAACGGTATAGATAACGAAGATTTCTTTTCAGGTTAGTGTAGAAGGTTGTTTTATGTTAAGTTTGATTTATCTATGAATGTTGGTGATTTGACATATGTTGATATGTTACAGGTTGAGATTGGCGTTGTTGTTTAATATCGGTTTGGGAGTTTGAGTGTTTGGTGGCAGTGGCTGGTAGTGTTGTGATTTGGTTTTCTAGTAGTTTTTGACGGTTGTCTTTGAATAGTTCAAGTTATCTCTTGAATATAAAAGGTATGACCAATTCATTGTTTGATGTATGTGCTTGTAGATTAGAATTTTGTGAATGGATGTAGGAACAGAATTGCATAATGAACTTAATAAATATTCAGCTTAATAATTGTCTGCCTGGTTATGGTTGGCTTTAACCAGTAGGGACCTGGCAAACAGTGATACTGGTGAGGCACTCTGATGATCTTAGTGTGAGGTTGTCCCGAGTGGACTCGTGCTAAGATATGATTTCGGTAGAATTTAGGTATTCAGGAATTGAGATGTTTGGGGAGTACCCACTCATGCATATATGTATATGATTACTTATTTTCAAAATCAGTTGCTTATTTTTAAAGTAGAGTCTGAGTTACTCTGAGTTCGGGATTTATGTATACTAGATTCTGAACTGTGTTGTTTTACTGGACTAAAATAGATAACAATCTGTTGTATGCATTTAGTTCAGTTGCATTTATTTATACATGCTATATGTGCATAACCTTGCTTGAACTGGATTGGATATTATCGTACTGGGCTTCGCCGCTCATTCTGTTATATTTCAGGTACAGGTGATGATAGTGTGATATATGATCTGTCGGGTTTTGATATCGTCTATGAGGATAGGGATGGCGTTAGTGGTCCTAAATACCCTGCTGATAACTAGTTGCATAGTCATAGATGACATAGGATGGATCAAAGAAGGCTTTTTATGTCTGGTTGTTATTCAGTGTTAGATTCATATTTTGTTCATTGAATTTTTCAGTTGCATTTGGAGTTTTATATGTGGTAATAGTTTTAGGGTATGGTTCGACTTGTTGACCTGCAGTTATGTCAACAATGTCTAGTTTTCTGATTATGGAGATTATATTCTTATCAGATGGTTTATTTATGAGGACCACATGTCTTCTTTTATACCTTGTGAGTTATACAGGTGTTATTCATGTTATTTGTGGAAATTAAAGCCTTAGCGTGTCCTATTAAGAGAGGACACGTGGCGGGTTGTAATGCCAACAGGTTAGGGTGTTACAATATATTTCACATTGTTGCCTATATAGATAATGTCTCCAAATCTTCAAAGTAAAGACAACGGTTTTCAATTCCAAATTGTGTGTTGGATTATTTATCTCATGGGGCTTTAGTTGCCTAGATGCATATGCAATAACTTTTCCATCTTGCGTCAACACACATCCTAATCCATTCCTTGATGCATCATTGTAAATGACAAACACATCCTGATTATTAGGCAGAACTAGGATTGGAGTAGTTATCAGTCTTCTCTTTAATTCCTGTAAACTCTGTTCCCTTCTTTATTCCAAAAATCCATTCAAAATTTTTGTTCTTTCTTGTCAATTGATTTAAGGGCAAGGCAATCCTAGAAAATTTTGAACAAATTTTCTATAATACCCGGTTAATCCCAGAAAACTTTTTACTTCCATTATTGTTTCTAATCTTTTCCATTTAATAATGCCTTTAACTTTTTCCAAGTCTACCAAGATTCCATCTCCTGATATAACATATCCAAGAAAAGATATTTGTCTTAATCAAAATTCACATTTGATAACTTTGCATATAACTTGTCTCTCAATACTTGTAACACCATTCATAAATGCTCATCACGTTGTGCCTCTGACTTGGAATATACTAATATATCATTTATGAAAACCACTACACATATATCCAACAATTATCAGAAAATTGTATTCATGATATCCATGAAAATGGCTGGTGCATTAGTCAATCCAAAAGACATTACCAAAATTCATAATGACCGTATCGAGTAAGGAATGCCATTTTAGATATATCCTTTTCTTTGATCCTAATATGATGATATCCAGATTTCAAATCAATATGAGAGAAGACTTTTTCTCCCTTTAACCGATCAAACAGATCATTAATTCTAAGCAAAGGATATTTGTTTTTAATAGTAACCCTGTTCAATTCCCTATAACCTATGCAAAGCCACATTGTCCCATCTTTCAACTTAACAAATAACATAGGTGCTCCCCATGGTGATGCACTAGGGTGAATAAATCCCTTATCTAATAATTCTTGTAACTGTGTTTTCATTTCTCTTGATTCCACAAGTGGCATTCTATATGGAAGCTTTGATATTGGTTCAGTTTTGAGCATCATCTCTATAGTAAATTCAAATTATCTTTGAGGTGGCAAACCAATTAAATCTTATGGAAAGATATCAACAAAATTACATACAACTCGAATATTTCGAATATCTAGATTTTCTTGTCCTTCATTCATAGAATATAATATGCTTCATCCAATTCATTAACTTTTTCTCCAAACATTTCAATAACTCTTATTTCAGCTTGATCATTTCCAATCACTTCTCCAATGAATACAACCCTCTTCTTCTCATCATTAACAAACAAAATCATTTTATCTTGACAACCTACTTTCACCTTTACAGCTGTCATCTAAGTCATTCCTAAAATAATATCACATCTTTACATGTCTACTACTATAAGATTAGTAATAGTTTTCTTATTATTAATTTTCAAGGGACATGTCCTTATGATTTCATGAGTAATAATCATTCCAGTCGTAGGAGTTGAAATTCCTAAACCTTTTTCCATTGTTTCAAAATAATATCCGATTCTTTTAAACAGAATGCATAGCACCAGTATCAAATAGCACGTATGCAGGAGTATCTCTCACTTGAACACCACTCTCATACCACTAATGAACATCTATCTTCACCCTTAACCAAAATATAACCCAACAACCACCATGGACCACCCACCTTTGCACTATTGCAACGGACCAACCATAGCAAATATCTAAATCCTCAAGCTCCTTGTAGCTAAACCAAAGCACACAGTCTTTCCCACTCAAATACTAGATTCATTCTATTAATTAGAATTTATCTTTTATAATTAGGAATTATATATTGTAAAATGAAAAACTAAAAATTCCTACATACACAACAGGGTGAAATAGATTTGAGTTTATATCACTAAAGATTAGAAACCACTGCACCTGTACCCTTATTCTATCACTTGGAGATCCATTATGAGGTCTCAAGAAAGTGATAAAAATAATATTGATAATTTAAATGCAAATGTGATGATCTTTGCTTAACTATACTGGTTTTTCTATACTTCTTGAAACAAAAAAAAAAAAAAAAAAAAAAGTTAAATGGGAGTGATTCAATGAGATCATTAGATGGTTCACATCATCATCCACATGTAGGTTCATTGATTCCTGAGCAATAATTAAGCTGATGCATCATATATACGTTTAGATTTATTCATATGGGTTTAATCACGTTAAGGACGCAAAACTTCTCATGTGCTATGAAAAAAGTGATCTTTAACCAACGAAAATTATCGTTAATAACTTGGTTTGATTATGATAGTGACATTAAAACTGTATATTGTAATTCATTATAAGGATGGGTTGTAATAATGCCAAACAGTTTTTCCAAGACTAATGCACCTGATCGAGAAACCAAAAGAGTATAGCTCAAGTTGAATTTCCAAGAGACTTAACGCACTAAAATTTCTATTGTTGGAAATTGATTCTCCTAGGCCAAAATAAATTAACGATCCTTAAGCTTATCTTCTATCATGGCCAACAGAAACATAGTCCATTTCTTTGTCCGGATGAACAATATAATAAAATCAAATGCTCTATGACTTAAAGCGACCCACCAACCCTTTCACCTTTTTGTTTTTAGCTACAAGAAGTTAAACTGCCCTTTTACCTCTACAAACGCCATTGGGCCATATCAATATGCTACTCTTCGGATTTATATTCTCTTAAATACCCAATTTTCTCTACAATTTTAACCCTTTTAACTCTACAATTCCCTCTTACCTACCCAATTTTCTTTACAATTTTAACCCTTTTAACTCTACAATTTTCTCTTACCCACCCAATCCATATTGTTTGTATTTATTTTCATATAGTATGTATAAGATTTATGATACGTTTGGTTCACTTGAATAGAATAAGACTAAAATGAATAATAATTCTTTATTTTATAATTAGGGGTATTTTTGAAATAAAACATACTATTTGGTTAGGAATAGTTATTCCTCCAATAACTGAAAGAAATGAGGATTTCTTATCTATTTCATATTTTACCCAATAGACATTCTTTTGATAGAATTTTTTAAAATAAAAAAATAATAGATATTCGATAGCTAATAAACATATTGTTAGAGGTCAGGAGGCTAAAACTTTGAATTAAGCTGTTATGACAATTGTGTTATAACCTAGTCATCGATTCTGACCTCTAATTGGTTGGTCATAATGCCACGCCTTTTTATGCTCATCGTTGGTTTGTCAACAACAAAGCCATGCACTATTTACTAGACAACAAATGGTTTGTATTACGTAATTTAAACATTTCACAGCACTCAACAACCAATAACATAATCTGAGCATTCACCTTTGAAATAATGAGATGCATGCTTTTTTATCGGCGGCTGTGTGCACCCAAATGTTGTAGAGAACTATGAAACAAACTTTTTATCAGCTTTTTCTTTATTTTTTTCATTTTTTTAAGGTTCTTCGTTGCATGTAGATTTTCTTTCTATTTTGATGGATCTATTCGAATTAATAGTGTAATCTATATACTCTGAGTTATATGATTTAGTTAATACTTAACCGAATTTTTTTAATACTTCTATATTTACTATAGCTAGCTATCCTCATATAAATAATATATTTTAATTTATTTCTAATGCAAAAGAAAATTTCCATGAATGAAAAAATTAAATAAATCCCCTCATGACCATGCAGCTTCATATTAATTTTAAATCTTAAAATTTAGATTTAACCATCCTAGAAAAACCGACAGCCTGTGATTTTACATTTTACTACCATTATATGTTATCATGAGCTCACAAGGAAAAAAATAGTGGAAAAATTGATGGCGGATTATGGTATTGGTAGCAGCAAGACATTCATTCGAATGATTACTAACTCACTAGTGTTCTTTTCACAACTTACAATTCAAAAGGCTATAATATATTTTTAGCCATGGCATCCAAAACAATAATTGCCGTATTTTTCATAGCAGTTACTTTGGCATTCTCCGGATACACGCAAGCCGAATTCATACTCGACAATCATCAAAAGCTTAAAAAGACCCACATTGTGTTCTATATGCATGACTGGGTAAATGGCCTCAATGTCACCAATAAGATTGTTGCTGGCGTTCCTGGGCAGCGATGGTGGATCCTTGGATTTGGATCCGTTTTCTGTTTCGATGATAAGTTAACCGAAGCATATGATTGAAACTCTACTCTCATTGGAAGGGCTCATGAAATTTACATAAACACTGCATTGGATGGATCCGATTTGCTCTATTGTTTTTCAATAGTCTTTAACAACCAAGAGTTTGTGGTAATACACTAAGATTCAAGGGTTCCGATATATTTTTTTTTCCTAAAATATAGAGATGTTTCCTCGTGTAGGAACTAGAAAATTTGCACTGCCAGAGAATTGCCACTATAGAAACAGTTTTCAAGGATCTCGTAAAACTTAATGCTATTCTCCCTTCAACCTCACCGTATGTCATTACTAAGCTAGTCGATGGAAGAAGAAAAATTTTGCTTCTGCAAGCCATGTTTTCTTGAACACGTTATATCATATCATGAATGTTCTCAATCTTTGTTAGCAATGTCAAAACATGTAATTCGTAGATATCTAAATAAGGAATAAAAAAAGATTGGTTATCCGAATTACATGAATTATTACAATGATGATGGAAGTCTACATACATATTAAAATTTTCAGGAATATTGACGAAAGTTTATTATTTTTGCTCTGCTTTATATTGGAAACTCATCACTTTAGGCAAAGTGTGTTTGGTTTGTGAAATAACCTTCCCACACAGTCCCTAAAAGATCAAAATCCTTAATTCAATAAATGAGGTAACCTTAGTATCAGGGAAAATAAAAAGAAAAAACAACATAGAAAAGTGGCATACATTGAACAAACACCCTTGATCAACCACAGACATGGTGGGCGATCATCTAGTGATCATCCGCAAACTATAAGTTCAACCATCATAACTGGTAATCATTTCCCCTTGTGGTATCAATTTACCAATGCATTCAATGCTCTAACTTTGTCTTTTTAATTATTTTGGAAACATGAAAATGCACTAGAAAATACCAAAAATGGGGAATTAAAAATTTTCCTAAAAAGCTCAATCAATTAATTTAATACATAGATCAAAATTAACTTTAATATAGCGATAAATAACATTAGATTATAATATGAAATATTAAAGAGACAATGATAGAAAACTTGAGTCCAAATATAACATGGAGTTCGATCCACTTCTTACTTTTCACGGTCCACCAATGCCTCCAACCTAAGACTTGGAATCACTTTATTAATCACCAATTAAACATGCTCAAGCTAAGCAATACACCACCAATACAATACTTAGGAAATAAAATATTTATTTCTCTCTCTAGATGCTCACTAATAGATTAGCAATATAAGAACAGAGTACTAAATAATTTTCTCTCTCTGTCCAGATATTTACAAGTTAATGAACAAAGAATAAAAAGTTAATAATTTTTTGTTTCCAAATAAAAAAATTCATTTCACTTCCGCTTTTTTTTTTTTTTAAATCTCTCTCTCAAGATAGAGTATTTATTGTCTTCGAGAATCACATATCTCTTAGAGATAACATTGTAAGTCACTAAGCATTAAATGCACTTGAACAGCTCTTTTTAACACCATTGGCTTTCATTTAAATTGCCATAGCCTAATGCTTGTCGCAACTTCATTTTGGCCCTCAACAAGTCTATGCTCACGTGGACTACATTGAGCCTTGATTTAAACTTGTCACGCCTCAGACTTGTCGCACCTTATACTCATCGCAACTTGGTTTTGACCTTTAACCAATCTGTGTATGTTTGAGCTTGTCGAGTTTTGACTTGAGCTTGTTGACCTAAACTGATTGTCAAGCTCGACATGACCCTGACCAAAAAACCTATAGTTCACTGAATTATTGAGCCTTAGATTCAAACTGTCGCTCCCTGAACAATGGACTCATTGAGTGCTTTGACTTGACTCGCAACCAGTGACTTTGCATTTTGGAGCTTTAATCTTGAGTTTTGTCGCGCCTTAGTGAATAAACAGTAAAGCCCATGACTTGACCCACAACCAAGACTGTCTTGAGGATTTTTCCCTGCTAAAAAACCTACACTCTCTCTAGAAAACAACACGAAACGTATAACACACATAAATATTCTAACATGTTTTTTATCGTAATTTGTTCGACCAATTAAGTGCAATTTAACATAATTGAATAGTTAATTGTGCATTATATTGTCTCAAAATCCATATCGACCATACAAGTTCAATAATCTCTCCTTTTTTATGGAGCAATCATGCACAATTAACTCATTTTCAACTAGGCATACTCCCCATCAAATAAAGCATCTAGTTTCAAAGGATTTTTTTTTTTTTTTTAATTTGATTCAATGACTTCATGCTTAATTATAGAGAAATGGAACCTACATTTAATTCCTCATTTCCTTCTCCTTTTGGGCAAAAACAAACACAGCATAAACACACAACTCTTTTCCCCTTTGAATTTATTAAAAGCATACTCCATTCATGTTAATTGTGCATGCAGCTTATCTCTCCCCACTTTGGACTCATTTAAAAAAAAAAAAAAAAAAAAAAGCTAACAACACAAGTTGCTTCACTCAAGGAGGACTTCATAGAATTCATTCAACACAAAACAATTGCCTTACGAAGAGGACTTCACAATTGCCTCAACATGAGGACTTCATAAATGCATCATAATGGAGGACTTCACTTAATGCCTATACACATGTAGAACTTCACACAGGTACCTTAATACATGAGGACTTCACCAATTGCTTACACACACATAGGACTTTACACAAGTGCCTCAATATATGAGGACTTCACCAATTGCCTATATACATGTAGGAATTTATATAAGCGCCTCAACACATGAGGACTTCATTAAAACACATAAACAAAACATGTGAATAGTACCTTACAATATTAGCTCACTAATTTCATGAATGACACTATTCACTTAATAAAAACAAACTCAAACAGAGAGTTTTTTTGCATAATTTATGCAAATTAAGCTCTATTCACTTCTCTCTCTTTTCTAATTTCTCCAAACAATATTTATCTGCTACATTCAATATTTTAACATTTCTCTCTCTTTAATTGTGCATTCTACACTCTCTTCCTTTGTATTCATAAAAAAATGATAGATTTATGATATCTCAAACTAGGAGAGATGCACAAATAATATGCAAGCTCAAAAATGTTTTAGACATGAAAAAACATCCTCATATCATAAATTTGTGCAAGTTGCTATTAGAAAATAGCAGAATATTTTTCAAGCATGCATAAATAGATCTAAGATAATATTCAAATATTTTCAAATTTCAAATAAATTTAGAAGGTGACATTAAACATGTCTAAACATTGTTTATGCATCAAAACCATAAAAAAAAAAACCATTTTCATTTATTTAAAGCTCAATTTTAGCACAAATTTAGTTCAAAACATACATAAAATCAACATATTACTAAGAAATTCATGTTTAAGTATATCCAATACTTTCATGCAAGTACAAAAAGGTATATGAGGCATGTTCAAACTAAATAAACTCACATAAATCCACATTGCAAATTTGTGCACATTTTAGTTATCAAAAGCATGAATTTTATTAAAAGTATGCACAAAATTGTCCAATAACATTTTCATTCGAATTTGAAACTTTTACAAGTTTGCTTAGATCCAGTTAAGATGAAAAAAATATGATTTATACATAAAAAACATAAGAACCTAATTTTGTTATTTCAAATTCAATTTTAGCTCATTTTTAGCTCAAAACATCCACAAAGCACCTCCACACTAAAAAATTTGTATATTCAAACACATCAAAATATTATGTACACAAACATCAAGATCACAAACCATCAAACTCAACCAAGTTGAGATTATACCATATTTTTGCCCTTGGAGCCTCTTGGGGTACCTACAAAAACATATATCATCTTTTTTTATCAATTTGAGTTTGTGTCCTTTTTAGATAGGTTTGACGAGAATATCCCTTTTAAGAATCCAAATCAGCTTGCTTTTATGATTCAAATGCAAGATTTTTCTTATTACACAATTTTGTGCAATATGGCCAGACTTCCTACAATAGTTACATGTCCTATGGGTAGTTTTTACAAAGTTAGTTTTGTGGGATTTGCAACTACCTTCTCTACTATAGCTAACTCTATATTTATTTGAATCACATCTTTGATTTCCAAGAAGTATGTTCAAATTCTTTTTCCCTTTTGTCAATTTAGCTATAGTTGCTTTTGAATCATCTAAGCTAGCTTTTAACAATATATTTTCATTTTTTAAATCCTCTAGTTCTTTTTAATTTCATTATTACTATTGACACATTCAACATTATTATTTATAGTTTTAATTTCAAGATCAAGTAGGTCATTTTTAATTGTTAATTTTTATTGATCTTGCTTAACTCATTTTTTTTTTCACTTCTTAGCTTCTTACAGTTATTATTTTCTAATTTTATACCATTTATTTCTTCATGCAGTTTTTCATTTTCTATTTTAACTTCTTCATGCTTCTTTTAAAATTTATCTAGCTCTTCTCCTACTTTCACCATTAATGTTTTAAGTATGTTGTTCTTTTTCTTTACTTTAACCAACTTACAGCATATTTATCATACATAGCATACAACTCATCATAAGAAGGTGAAGGAGAAGTTACCTCATCGTCTAGTGCCATGAAGTACAGATTCTCATTAGTCACTCAAGTCATCATTACTCTGAGTAGAGATGGGTACCTTTTTTCTAGATCCCTTTGGTCTCTTCTTAAGCAATGGATAGTAATGCTGGATGTATCCTGATTTGTGGCATTTGTAACAAGTTATCACATCCTCTTTTTTGTTTCTAAATGAGTTGTTGTCATTGTCCACTCTCTTCGACTTGTTGCTGGACCTCATAAACTTCTTAAGCTTTTTAGTTATCCAAACAAGTTCCTTATTTTCATCATCATTGCTGAAATCATGATTTGTAGCTTTTAGAGCAATAGCCTTTTTGTTTGATTTTTCTCCTTGCTTCTTGATGAGCTCATGTGTTATAAGTGCTCTGAGGAGTTCTTTTTTGGTCATAGTACCTAAATCTCGTGCTTCTTCTATGGAAGTTTGTTTTGCTTCTCAATCCTTGGATAGTGACCTAAGAAGTTTAGATTTTTCCAAATTAGTAAAATTCTCACCCCGTACACTTAAGGGATTTATGATGTTAATGAATCTATTATGCATCGAATCTATATATTTTGTCACGACCTATCATCCTAGGCTCACTACACGATGAGAGGATGCCCCTAGGCCCTTTAGCCACCCTAAGCAGGGATTGTAATGTCAGGTACATTGGCCCCCCAGTGCACCATCAGGCACAATGAAGGGGCTCCCCTAAGTCCTCTAGCCACCTTAGGCAGGGATCGTAATGTCAGGTATACTAGCTCCCCAACGCACCCTTAGGCATAACCAGAACACAAGAGGTATTATTCTCCTAGGCAGAGTTGACTCCAAACTGCAGCTTGTGGAAGTCGAACCTTAGACCAAAGCCTTTTGTTTGTCTCGCAGGCAACGCCTTTCACCAATTAAGCTGTAACTAAATTGGTGAAAGGTTTTCCTTTTGAAGGAAACAAACGACTTAGGTTTAGGGTTCGATTTTGAATTGCTACAACTAGATTCAATTTTGCCTAAGAGAATAATACCTGATTTTGTTTTGGTTGTGCCTAAGGTTACACCAGGAGGCCAGTGTTTCTGGAATCATGACTGCCTGCCCAAGTGAAATAGGGGCACCCCCACACCTGAGAGTGTACCTAGGGTAGTACAGATGTGACATAAAAAGGCATCTTTTATATCATAACCTGCTACTCCAGGCTTACCGCATGATGAAAGGGCTCCTCTAGCCTTTTGCCCACCCTGGGCAGGGATCGTGATACTAAGTACATTGGCTTCTCAGCATACCTTCAAGCACAACTAGAGCATAATTAGGTATTACTCTCTTAGGCAGAATTGACTTTTGTTGCAGCCATTTAGAATCGAACCCTAGACCTAGGCCTTTTGCTTGCCCTAAAGGTACGCTAGATTGATGAAAGGCATTGCCTTTAGGGTAAGCAAAAGGCCTAAATCTAGGGTTCGATTTTGAATGGCTATAGCCATAGTTAATTCTACCTAGGAGAACAATACCTCTTATGTCTTGGTTGTGCCTGAGGGTGTACTGAGGGGCCAGTGTACCTAGCATCACAATCGCTATCCAGGGTAGTCAGAGGGCCTAGAGGTGCCCTTTTCCCCCACATTGTGTGTTGAGCCTGGGGTAGCAGGTCTTGACATGCTTAAAGACGTTGCCTTTAAGGTAAACAAAAGTCTTAGATCTAGGGTTCGATTCTAAATGGTTGTTTTACCTAGGAGAACAATACTTGATTATTCCCCGATTGTGCCTGAGGGTACGCTGAAAGGTTAGTGTACCTGGCATCATGATCCCTAGCCAAGGTGGCTAGAGGGCCTAGGGGCACCCCCTCATCATGCAATGAGCTTAGGGTGGCAGGTCTTGACATAAAATGTGCCCTTTTATGTCACCTCTATACCTCCCCAAGCACACCTTCATGTGTGGGGCTACCCCTATTTCACTTGGGCAGGCAAACATGATGCTAAAAACATTGGCTTCACAGTGCACGCTTAGGCATAACTAGAACACAATTAGGTATTATTCTCTTAGGCAGAGTTGACTCTGGCTGCAGCTATTCAGAATCAAACCCTAGACCTAGGCTTTTGTTTCTACCAAAGGGAACGTCTTTCATCAATTGAGTTGTAAGTCAATTGGTGAAAAGCGTTGCCTCCGAGGAAAACAAAAGACCTAGATTCAGGGTTTGACTCCCATAAGCTGCATCTTAGAGTCAACTCTGCCTAGGAGAATAATACCTCTTATGTCCTGGTTTATGCCTGAGGATGCACTAGGGGGCCAATGTATCAGGCATCACAATCCCTATCCTGGGTGGTCAGAGGGCCTCAGGGCACCTTCTCATCATGTGGTAATCTTGGGGTGGCAGGTCGTGATAAATTCATTTGAAAGCATTTTAAAATTTTCAAACTATTCACATAAAAGACTTATTTTTGTATCTCTGACTCTGGAGGTTTTTTCATAATTTTTTTCTAATTCATCCCATGTTTCTTTAGCTGATTTACATGTACAGTTTCTATTAAAATCACTTTCATTCAACCTACAATGCAATATATTCATAACTATATCATTCTAATCCAATATTTTCTAATCATTTCATTATAATCTTTTCTTCTTTTCTTTCAATAATCAATGTCCTATTTTCTACGACATTCCACAAAAATCTTTTTTGAGCTTTTAGAAAAATTTTCATCATGCACTTCCAATATGGTAAATACCCCCATTTAGAAGCGATAGTCTATTTATAACTTATCACTCTAGAAACTCTAGTACATTTGATGCCATGATCTTTATTTTATATGTGATTAAGCAAAAAAAAAAAAAAAAGAGCAAAGGATTTGATACCAAAAATGTGAAAATGCACTAGAAAATAATCGATAGAGGGGTGACCCTAAAAAGCTCAATCAATTAATTTTAATGCAACATATCAAAATTAACTTTATTAATGGATAATATAACAACAGATTATAATATGAAATATAAAAGAGATAGGATATAAAATTTTAGTCTAGATATAATGTGGAGTTTAACATATTCCTACTCTCTATCCACTAATACCTCCAATCAAGGACTTCACAATCACGTTTATTAATCACCAATTAAACACATACCCAAGCTAAGCGGTACACCACTTATATAATACTTAGGAAATAAAGTATTTCTTTCTCTCTCTAGATATTCACTGATAGATTAGCAAATACAAGAATAGAGTACTAGAATTTTTCTCTCTTTCTAGATATTTATGAGTTAATGAACAAGAGAACATGAAAGTTAATGATTTTTTTGTTCGCAAATAAAAACTCTTTTTCACTCATGCTTTTTTTTTAATCTCCCAAGGACAGTATTTGTAGCCTTCAAGAATTCAAATATCTATTAGAGATAACTTCTTTAAGTCACCAAGTATTAAATGTACTTCAATGGTTTTTTTTACCACATCGGTTCATTCATTTAAATGTCGCGCCCTAATGCTTTGTCATGCCTTAAAGTGTTGCGCCTTCATTTTGACCTTTGACAAGTCTGTACTCACATAGACTTCATCGAGCCTTAATTTTCAAAATTGTCACCCCTTAAAATCGTCATGCCCAAGACTCGTTGCGCTTTAGACTCCATGGCTTGGTTTGACCCTCGACCAAAGCTTTGTATGTTTGAGCTTGTCGCACCCTAATTATTTGACATGTCGAGCCCTCAATGTAACCCTTGATCAAGACTGCAATTCACTTAAATTCTTTGAGCCT
This sequence comes from Combretum micranthum, assembly GCA_024138025.1. Lineage (NCBI taxonomy): Eukaryota > Viridiplantae > Streptophyta > Magnoliopsida > Myrtales > Combretaceae > Combretum > Combretum micranthum. Next base: position 133,478 of record JAMXBD010002434.1, read on the forward strand.
TAGATTCAAACTTGTCGTGCACTAAACAATCGACTTGTTGAGCGCTTAACTTGACCCGTGACTAGTGACTTTGCATTTTTGAGCTTTAGTCTTTAGTTTTCGCACCTTAATGAATAAACTAGTTTAGCCTAAGACTTAACCCATGACCAAGGCTGTACTTGAGAATTTTGTCCCTGCTAAAAACCTGCACTATCTCTAGAGAACAACACAAAAAAGCACAACACATATATTAATATATATATATCTAACATGTTGTTCATCATACTTATTCGACCAATTAAGTATAGTTTAACATAATTGAATAGTTAATTATACATTATATTGTCTCATCAAAATCTACATTGAACATAAAGTTCAACATATTTCTTACCCTATGTGCTTTACAAGCTAAGTCCCCTACAAATTAAAAATACAAACTCAAAAATATTATTCTGTTTAGGATAAATGTCAAATTTAATACATGAACTTTACACAAAAATTTAATTTAGTACCTTTTTATAAAGTTTAATATTCAACCAAACATTTCATAGCTATTTTTATTATATCCTTATAAAGTTTGTTTTGTTTGTAAACATATAATAATAACATAGCATTGAATTTTTATTAAAACTCTTAACACTATCTACCATCGATAGACTGTTTCTTTTATGCTAGGAAATGGATTAAACATTGTTAATAAGATAGAAAAAATAGTCATGAAAATTTAATTTATTACGAAATTAACCATGTGAAAATTCAGGTACCAAATCAAACTTTGGTGCAAAGTTTAGATTTTAAGTTTAACATTTTCCTTTTTAAGTTTAGATTTTAAGTTTAACTTTGGTGCAAAGTTTAGATTTTAAATTTATCAATTTAATTTTTTTACAATTTCATAAAAATGAACTTTTCTAAGTGACAAAATCTTTCAAATAAATATAATCACGTATTTTAACAAGAACATGTTTCAAAATTAAGATTCCTATTAAGATGGTCAATAAAATATTAAACATACCAATCAATGTTGGTATATTACATTATTTCAAAGTCTTCGCAAAATTAAGATTATTTTTCATCACATTAATACATTCCCATCACAAACAAAATCATATAAGACATATGTCATGGTATAATGGAAAATTCATGGATCATCTTAAACGTTATCAAAATTAGTACACACACTCTCTCTATCATAAACCCAAAATTTTGATTTAATATCTCAGTTTGATTTCATGAGGCACCTATCAACAGCTATTATATTCAACAAAAGATTACCATTGTTATGAATATGGCTACTACTACTAAGCACTAATTATCATTTTTATCATTATTATATCTATGTGTTTATATATTTAGATTTCAAGCACATATGCTGCACATTAAGTTATTACTACTTACTTTTTTTTATTAATAATAATAATAACTATTATAATAAAAAAATAATAGGAAATAACATTTACTTAAGAGTGGTAGAGAAGCAGATGCACGTGATTTAGGCAAGGAGCTTTAGCTTGGCGGGTCGGGTCAAAGACATCGGCAAGTCACAGAGGGTGGAATTCAACCAACTAGTGGCAGGTAGTGGTGGGAGATTAGTCGGACCGGCCTAATCAAGGCGGCGATCAATCTTGTGGCATCGTCTTCGGTGAAAAGTGGCTGTGAGTGGCGTTTCAAAGGCAAGCAACAATGGCGTGCGACGATGAGCGGCATTGAAGACGATTCGGCATCCCTAAGATCCATTCAACCTATCAATCATAAGATTATATAACACCCAGAAACTTCCCATTAACAACCGATTCTCCCAATATCACCTGTGAAACAAGAAATCAAAGAGAAAATCTTCGACACCCTGATGAAAACACTAACATATTGATTCAAATTTTGAGTGAAATTTAAGTGCAATTCGTCTTAATAAGCATGTACGTGCCCTATTTATACTACTAAGGTTTCAATTTAAGGTTGGAAAGTATTAATCCATAAGAATCTAAATCTTGATATTTTAGGGTTTGTTATTGAATTTATATCAAATTTGATTATTACTCTCCAATTAAATATGATATTTACACTTTTAAGAAGGATTGGAAACTTCTATGATCCTTCAAGTTGCCTAAAAAATACAAATTTGTAATCAAATCTTGATATTTTTGGAAAGTAAGATATTAATTTTCCCTAATTTTTGCACTTTGATTTTATCTTGAAAAACCCTTAGATGTCTTGCAAATTTGGTGCCATTGTGACCATTAATGTGGTGAAATCGCTTGGGATTCATATACATCACATATGTATATTAAAAATCCTAAATTGACAAAAATTGGGTGACTACACTAGGAATGTGGCCACGTTACGTTACCACATTCAAATTTTTTTATCATTGGTAAACACATCCAACAATATTGTACCTATGTTTGTTTCAGACATAGACACGTTGAGGCCAAACACTACGAAAAAAAAAAAAAAAAACTTTTATGTATTAGTCTCATCATGGGAAGCACCTTTTGTCTTCTACATTCTTATTGTTGAGCTTTGGGTCCAATATATATAGGCTTATAGCAAATAAAAATGGAAACCTGGCAAGTGGCAATTATATATAGATATATATATTTATATCAAAAAAAAGAAAAGGAAACTGATCTAACCAAACAATTGTTGCAAAAAGAAGCAAAAAAGGAGTGAATGTTCTTGTGTGTGAAAATAGTTTCATGACTTGTGCATAAGGAGGACATTAAATATCAAAAGGAGAAGAAAGCTCTAGGGCAAGTGAAGATAGTTTGATGTGAATAATAGAAATCAAGAAATATATATCACATACATTCATTGGTTTTTCTTTCCAAGATCGCGAGTTGGAAATTAATTGTAGCAAAACAACTTCGAATCCACAATTGACTGGGTTATCATCTTGATTGTGATGGAACTTCTTATTAAATTCATAACATGGACTACAAGGTGATTATTTTCGTTTGTTATTAGTCTTTCTCAATTGTCTGGATTGAATACGTCTTTTTGTCTTTATGTGTAAAAATATAGTTTTGACTTATGCATTAAGGAATAGACATCAAACATCAAAAGGAGAACAAAGCTATATCTTGGGCATGTAGGTATAGTCTTACATTGGAAAAAGAAAATCAAGAAATATATATTGCGTATATTCATTGGTTTTTCATCATAAGATTGTGAGTTGGAAATTAATTGTAGAAAGAAACTTTGGATCCATAATTGGACAACTTATTAAATCATGATTGTGACGTGACTTCTTTTATTAAGTTCATGGTGCATAGTACTATATAAAGTGATTATTTTTGTTCATTATTAGTATTTGAATAGGAGTTTTCATCTTGTGTGTGTAAAAATAGTTTTGGTGACTTGTGCATCAGGGAATAAATAGCACAACATTGAAAGGAAAAGAAAGCTCTATCCTAGGCGTGTGAGCATCGACTAACATTGGAAAAAAGAAGCCAAGAAATATATATTGTGTATGCAAGATATATATGTTGTGAGCTGGAAATTCATTTTAGCAAAGTAACTTCAAATCCACAATTATACTACTAATTAAATCTCGATTAGGACAAGATATCTTTCATTGAATACATGGTATTGATTTCGTTTATTATTAATCCTTCTCAATTATCTAGACTGAATATGTGTGATCGTGTTTTGGAAAATTAATTAGTTTCAAAATTTTATCAAAGTCCATCGTATTAGTGAAGGTTTTTCCACACTAGTATAACTCATGAGAAAACTATTGTAAACCTATTGTGAAGCATGGTGGTATTTCAAATACGGAGTTTCAAGCCTTTGCCCAATATAGCAAAATAATTTGGAATTCCAAATGCAAAAATCCAACAACACATATTTGGGGATAATATTTTTCTTCTATTTTCCATTCATAATGGATTTGTGTGTGTGTGTGAGAGTGTGTATACACAAAAATATGTCAGCATCCTTAATGCAGTGAAAGTTTATGAGGAATATCACACTATGTTGATTTGCCCACAAATACCGAAATATGATCTTCAAATACTTATTAATTCTATGAATACCTAGGTAATTGGCATCTAAATTCGAAAGCAATGATGTAAATTGAAAATTTTTAAAAAATGGACCAAAGATTACTCAAATTTTATATTACTGATGATAACTAGTCTTTTCTTTGCCCGAAAGCATACATTTATAAGCAACCTTGAAAATTACCAAAAATAGAACATGACAAACTGCTAAAAAAAAATCGCTAAAACTTACAAACATGAAATAGATACAAAGATAAGTAAAATGCCACGAGCAGTAAGAAAAACAAAATTATCTACAAAGAGTTACAAAACATTAAAAACTTTCTTAAAAAAAATTGTCGTTTTCAGGATCTAAACGATAGAATTTACCCAAAAACCGAAGTTATTCAACATCAAAGATGGTATTTTTGCTCGTTAGTTCATTCTACATCAAAGTGAGGGTTTGAAGCAACATAAAATTGCTACTATAAGTCTTTATCCCATTTTCCCATGTACTTGTTAGCCACAACTTCAACTCCATCAATTTCCCAATGCTCAAAATGAAAAATCTAGAAACCTCTAAAATCAGGACATGCTATTTATTTTTCTATTTTCTATTTTTGTTTCTTTTTATGTGTTTTTTATTTTCTATTTTCTATTTTTCTTTTATAATTTAAAATTTTACTATTTACAAAAGATAAAACATAATTAAAATATCCCTATAACATTCCTTGTCTCTTCAAAAACCGTCCTCAACGATGTAAAAAAATACTCTCCTTTTTTACCAAGTTATGGCAAGTAATTCATTAAGATCAAATGCCTTAATTCTTTTTACACACAAACTTTCAATTTATATATATCACTATCCCATATTACAATTATTGAGACACATGCACCAAAAGCATTCTAAGGAAAAAAATGTTACTTTTTTAGTACTATGAGATAACTCATTTTATATGCATTGAGTGTGTTGTCTTTGTCTAATTTTTTTATTGATATCTTCAATAAACCCTAAGTTGTCTTTTCCTTTATTGCTTTCAACAGGCTATCTACTACACCATTCCACTCCTTTTCCATCTCTCCTAAATATATCTATCACCATTACACCAAACATATATATATATATAGATATATTTCTGTCATATTGATAAAAAAGAATGGAAACATTTGCCAAAGTGATATTTCTTCTTCTTTAATGCTCTCAAACCCTTCGTTTTTTCCATATTCTACGCTTTTTCGTCCAACCACAACAATCTTTTTCTGCACCTATATTTGGAATTAGTGTGAACCATTGATGGAAAGGAAAAAAGTAGATTATTTTTCCTATATCTCCTTCCTCCTCAAATGTGGTTATCCCTAAAACCATTTCTTTAACCCTTTGTTCACCTTCTTTCTTCTCATCATAGGCTAACACATACGCCTAATGCTTTGACTTGCTCAATGACCCCATAATCTCCCTATGCACAACTAAATCAAGGCAAATCCTTTCCATGTTGCTGATCAATTGCATCTCACAATGACAAAAATTCAAATATAAATAGATTAATTCTATGAACCAATGTGTTTCTTCGTTTAGGTTCTTTGAATACCGCACTCCATCTTCCTTTTAGTCTGCTACCATTACACAAATTCAAACAAATCCTTTGGCTATATCATTCCCTCTCTCGCTCAAATTACCGAGACCTAAATTATTGACATCTTCGACGATCTTCTCATTATTGAGCTTACAAGGTTTAAGGTTAGTATGTTCTTTTTCCTTGTCTCTATTCATGAAGTTCAAGAGCCTTAAAGTAAAATCGAGGTACGACATACAGGGATTGACTAAAGCATGGGTGGCTCGAAACTTACAGATCGATGACCACCTGGTGCTTGACAAAATGTTCCCATGAAGTAATAGAACTCAGGGTGAATGATTCTTTGGTTTAAGTTTGTAAATAAGATTTTGTTTTTAAAGCTCATGTTTGATTTTTTTGTGTATTAATATAGTGTTTATCGGTTGTTGAATTTGTTACTGGTTTGTTGTATTCATTGTTGTTGAAATGGGTTTTGTTTGGATACAAATCAAAATTGTTAGGTGGTGAGTATGGGTTTGGTGTAGTGGTACTGTTTATAGTGGTTGAAGACATGCAAGTGGAAAATGTGGATGGTAGCGGTGGTTTTGATTATGTTTTTGGGTGGTTTTTGGTGCATAGGTAAGGATTTAGCACATGTTGGTTATTGCATTTCTTTTTGCTCATAAGTTATAGATAATATGGTCTGGGTACTTACTTGTGATTCCTCCTTATGCAATTGCTCCTACATCGGTAACTTTACTTCATTAAGATCTTCTAGTTTTAGTTTTCAACACTTTTTCTTGTTTCTATGAGGTATACAGTACTTCATTAAGATCTTCTAGTTTTAGTTTTCAACACTTTTTCTTGTTTCTATGAGGTATACAGTCTAATTTGTTCATCATAATGCTCCTTCATAACCTGGCAAATAATTTCCACATCTGCACATATTCAGAATCATTGAAAGCCATGGTAGTCAACCAAAGAAGCTCTTATACCAATTAAAGTATGGTGGTACTCTGAATATGGAGTTTCAAGCCTTTCCAAATACAACAAAATAATTTGGATTCCGAATGTAGAATTCCAACAACACAAATTTGGGGGTAATATCTTTCTTCTACATTTCATTAATATTGGATTTGTATATATATATATATATATATAATACTTCACATTCCCAATGCCTAAAATGAAAAATCTAGAAACTTCTAGAATTTCTTAGCATGTGTTAGCACATGATATTTTTTTCTTTTCTATTTTCTATTTTTTCTTTTTATGTATTTTGTATTTGTTTTCTTTTTCTTTTATAATTCTAAACTAAACAAATATATACAAAAAAAATATGTCAGCATTCCACAATGCCTAAAATGAAAAATCAAGAAACTCTAGAATTGGTACATGCTATTTTTTTCTATTTTCTATTTTTTTATTGTTATTTATTTTTTATTTTCAATTTTTTCTTTTTCTTTTGTAATTCTAAAATTTACTATTTACGAAAGATAAAACACAAAAATTCTCTATGACATATTATGTGGTAATAGTAGAAGTTTTGCGTTGTAGTTTTGTGGTATTTTTCTCAATCGAGTTTTTCCACATTAAGTCATGGTGTTCTTTATCATTTTATGTTTGAATTTATTATATTGTTTATTGTTTATAAGCAAGAGAAGAAGTATTTTATCATAATAGGATATTGTTTTTCCTAACAAGTAATATAATAGCCGATAGTTTGGCTTTGAGGACTCCCTTACTCAACCCATCTATGTGGAAAATATGAGCTATACGACGATGACCCATGTAAAGCCTATGATATAAGGTGAGCAAATAAGCAGCAGGCCATTTACAAAACGGGCTTGGTAATAGTAGAAGTTTTACATTGTAGTTTTGTACATTGAATCCTAGTGTTCTTTTTTATTTTATGTTCCAATTTATCATGTCATTTATTGCTTATAGACAAGAACAAAAGTATTTTTTTTTCATGGAACAATGTCACAAATGGTACCTAAATGTTGGCAACATATGTAATTAGTTATCTAAACTTTGAAAATGATCAATTTAGTACTTGAATTTTGAAATTAATCAATTTGATAACTAAAAAACTTTAAAATTAATAAATTGGTACCTAAACTTTATGGAAGCACTATTAGCATACATAAAAAGTTTTTTCAGGTACTAAATTTATCATTTCAAAGTTTAGGTTCTCAATTGATCAATTTCAAACTTTAGGTATCTAATTATATATTTTGTCAAAATTCATATACAATTCATGTCATTAACCCTTTTTTCATTATAGGACATTATTTCCCAATAAAATAAATAACCAATAGTTTGGCTTTGACATTCCTTGGTCGGCCCTTTTATGTGGAGAAAAAAAAAAAAGCTATATGATGATTACCCACTTAAAGCCTACGATGTAAGGTAAGCAACAAGTCGTTCACAAAATGAGCTTGGAGGTTAAAAATTTCCTACATGGGAAATATGTGTATAATGTGAGGGATTTATGTGAGGTGAGACCCATTAACTTAGTATCTTAAGGTTTTAGGTTATAATGTATTCCTTTACATAGTCAATTTGTAGAATTTCTTCTCATCAAGACTCCTCCTTTGATCATCAGCATTATCCAACACTACCATCGTACTACCACCCTGTTACAACTTAGCAAATACATAACAGAAGACAATGATATTTCCCAGATAAATACAAGGATTTTGTAGTAGTAGCATAAGAGAATTAGTTAAAAATAGTTAAAATAGTCATATATGCAACTGTTGTAACATAATAGGTTGAAACTACACCGGTATAAATAAATGAAAGTAAAAGGGGAAAAGCATTCAGAACCCCAAATCAACAGTCTTTAGACTAGAGAGTAGGTACTCTCGAATCAGCCTAACTTACAAAAATACACAAGAATCCATTAGTGAGTCAAAGAGAGAGAGAGAACTAAGAGAAGAGAAGAGTAGGGTTTCATTACATATGAAGTAAGAGGCAGAAGTGGAAGAGAGTAAAGAAAAGTAGGGTTAGTGTAAAGGATAAGTGCAATGGGTTAGGCCTAATGGTGTAATGTGGGTCGAGTGTTGTCATTTGGCACTTTCATTCTTCTTAGAGCAGATTCTTTGTGTTCATATCATTTGTTAGAGTAGTATTTGAAGATTCTTGAAATAGGGAAGTTGATTTCTTGATCTTAATGGAATTTAAAACAAGAAATATGACGTTATACGAAAAATTGGAGAAATTGCAAGCTACAATTACACAAGAAATCAACAAAAAATTAGTAGTCTTTATGGAAGGAGTGAAGCAGACTATAAGTAGTAGCTTATCAACAATAGAGAATCAGACTCCATCAGTAGCATCACAATAATCAAATGGCAAGGAGTCATCACTTTCCAATGATGCCAATTCGGATTCTATCCTTAAAGGCATTAAACTGGACATTTCCAAGTTTAATGGAGAGGATGTGATTGGATGGTTATTCAAAACTAAAAGGTTTTTTCAATTTCCATAAAGTACCTGTAGGAGATCAAATCACAGTCACTTCCTTTGCAACGGAAGATAGGGCATTAGAGTGGTACCAATTATTAGAGAAGAATCACAAGATTACTACATGGGATGCTTTCAATAAAACAGTTGAAGAGAGGTTTAGACCGTCATTATATGAAGATGTCTAAGAACAGTTATCGAAGTTGCTATAGAAATCATCTATGTAAAAGTATCAAACCAAGTTTAAATCTCTATCAAATAAAGTCTTTAGATTATCGGATAGTTTCTTGATTAGTTGTTTCATATCGAGTCTTAAACCCCATTTGAAACTTGAATTACAAATTGTAAGACCACAATGTATGATTCAAACAATCAGTTTAGCAAAACTGCATGAAGCTAAGTATAATGATCAATACCAATCAAGATATGCTCAAAATATTCAGTCAAATTCTTTTTTCAAAACCATGTTCACCAACTTTACAATTTTCGAAACCCAAAACACTTGACCAACCCTTTTCTTTTTCAAAACCAGAAGCCAAAATACTTGACCAAAACAAAACATCACTTCCTATCAAGAAACTATCACAAGGACCGAAGGCAGCAAGAAATGAGCAATGGTTGTGTTACAACTACAATGAGAAGTATAGTAGAAATCATAGGTGTAAAGCAAAATTTTTGTTGATGCTTGTAAATGATGATGATTATATGGAGGAACATAATGTAGAAATGGAATATATGATTAAGGATTCTGAGTATATGATGTTTGATGATTCTTTGATTAGTGAGAGTAAAGTCACAATAAGTTTGCATGCATTATCTGGTATATCAATGCCTAACACTTTAAGATTCACAGGCATGATTAATAAAAAACCAATATCAATATTTTTAGACAGTAGAAGTACATATAATTTCTTGCAATCAAGAGTAGCTAAGTTTTTTAACTTACCAGTAATAGCATCAAATGGATTTGCAATAATGATTCGAGATGGAACAAAATTATGGTGTAAAGGACAGTGTGAGAATGTTCCTATCATGATTCAAGGGTATTAATTCCTTATGCATTTTCATGTTTTGCCTATACACGGGACTGATATTGTGTTGGGCGTCCAATGAATGCAAAGCTTAAAGCCAATCACAATTAACTATAGTGCAACGACTATGCAGTTTAGTAGGGATAGTCAACAAGTGTCTCTATATGGTGACTCAGCTATTGTACAGCTAATATCACTTCATCAACTACGACATTTGACTAGAACAGATGCTATAGCATTCTTCTATCAATTGATGGCTCAGACCAATGATTCCATAATGAGTACCACTAGCAATGTCGCTTTTACAAGCATACTAGGTAAATTCTCTATGGTATTCTAGACACCTACATCATTGCCACCATACCATAGTATTCAACATCAGATCCATTTGAATCCAGGTAATGTTCCTGTCAATGTAAAGCCTTATCATTATCTACTTTTTCAAAGAAAAAAGAATGAGATGGAAAAAACAAGTAAGAGATATGTTGGAACAAGAATTATAAGGAATAGTACCAGCCTATTTTCTAGTCCGTTTTTGTTGGTTAAAAAGAAAGACAAATCATAGAGGTACTATATAGACTATAAAGCATTAAACAATGTTACTATCAAGGATTAGTTTCCAATTCCCATAGTGGATGAGTTGATAGATGAATTGCATTGGAGCAATGATTTTTTTTAAATTTAGATATAAGATCTAGTTATCACCAAATTAAGATGTTGGAGAATGATATTGAGAAAATAGCGTTTCATACGCATGAAGGCTACTACGAATTCTTAGTGATGCCCTTCGAATTGACTGATGCACCAATTACTTTTCAAGCTATTGTGAATGGGTTGTTCAAACCATTTTTAAGAAAATTTATCATCGTATTTTTTTATGACATATTGATATATAGCAAAACAAAGGAGCAACATCATGAACACTTAGCTATCGTGCCATAAGATTGAATATTTAGGCCATATAATGGGAAGAAATGGGGTGCGACCAGATCCAACAAAGATATCAAGTTTTAGAGATTGGCCTAAACCTGAGATGGTTAAGGAATTAAGGGGTTTTTTGGGCTTATCGGGATATTATCATCATTTTACAAAGCGTTATGCTTCAATTGCATATTCCTTGACTGAAATATTACAAAAAGATTGTTTTGAGTGGACAACACAATCATCGAAGGCTTTTGAGCTATTGAAATCAGCATTGTGTTCAGCCCCTATTTTGAGACTTCCAGATTTTTCATGTCAATTTATTGTGGAAACAAATGCTTCAAGGAATGGTATAGGTACAATGTTGTCACAACAAAATCAACCAGTGGCATATTTTAGTAAGAATATGCTGATGCATTCACGAAAGGCTTTTGCTTATGTCAAAGAATTGAATGTGATAGTAGAAGCTGTTAAAAAATAGAGATGATATCTTTTGGGGCAACATTTTATTATTAGAGCAGATCATAGAATTCTCAAAGAGATATTGAATCAAGTCATTTAGACTCTAGAACAACAAAATTATTTGTCCAAATTAATTGGATATGACTAGGCAATGACTTATAAACCAAGTCGCGAGAACATTATTGCAGATGCATCACGACAAGGGAACGATCAAGTAGAGTATCTTGGCATTTTAGCACCTTATTTCAAATTTACTGATGATTTGAAACTAGAATATCAAGTGCTATCTGCCTTCCAGCAGATTATGTCTAACTTAGACTAAGAGAAAACTATGAAATATTCTTTGTATTGGAGAAATGGACTTCTGTACTATGGAGCACAATCTCAACTCATTTCTATTTTATTGTGTGAATTTCATAGTTCTCCTCTTGGTGGTCATTTTGGTGTACTAAAAACCTATAAAAAAGTTAGCCTCCTCTTTCCATTAGGAGGGAATGAAACTCACTATAGAAGATTTTGTCCATCAGTGTGTAATTTGTCAATAGGTTAAACATATGACCAAGGAGCCAGCTGATTTACTATAACCACTGCCTGTTCCAAAAAGAGTTTAAGAAGACATTAGTATATATTTCATCACATCCCTCCTGACCTCACATGGGTTTTCAGTGATATTGTAGTGGTGGACAAGCTTTACAAATATTGTCATTAGGTTGCACTTGATCAGCACTTTACAACAACCAAGGTTGCATAGTTGTTTTAAGTATAGTGGTGAAATTACATGGATTTCCAAGAACCATAGTCAAGTGCTTATCACCCATAATCGGATGGACAGACTGAAGTATTAAATCGAGTGATTCAACAATATTTAGGAAGTTTTGTAATGGAGTTTCCGACTCAAGGGGTAAAATATTTACCATGGGTGGAGTATTCATACAATTCTTTTTTTCATCAAGAAGCATAGATAACACCTTTTCACGTTGTCCATAGTAGAGCACCTCCGAATCTACCAGATTATTTTGGAGGTGATTCTAAGCTAAAAGCATTGGAGACTGAGTTATGTGATAAAAATGAGCTTTTGAAAGCACTAAGGGTCAGATTATTGGAAGCATAGAATCACATGAAAGCGGTAGCAGATATGCATAGAGGAGATATTTCATTTAAAAGGGGTGATTTAGTCTTTGTAAGACTACAACCCAACAATCAGCTATCGGTGTCTTAGAGCTATCATAAATTGAGTAAGAGGTATTATGGACTAGTTCGTATAGTGCGACAAATTGGAGAAGTAGCTTATGAACTGGAATAACGACCTACAGCTAAAATCCATAATGTTTTTCATGTCTCGACTTTGAAATTAGCTAGAAGGGTCTCCATTCCTACTTTGGAATAACCATATCAAGCGTGGATAACCATCCTTTTATTGCAACCATTGTCCATTTTGGGATTTAGGATTATTACAAGACATGGTCAGACTGTTCGAAAACTTTTGATTCAGTGGTTAGGGTTGTTGCTTGAGGATACTACTTGGGAAGATTATGAGGAATTTCAATGATTTTATACCCATTACAACCTTAAGGAGAAGGTTATTTTCAAAGACATAGAGAAAAATGTTACAACTTAGAAAATACTTAACAGAAGACAACGATATTTCCCAGATAAATACAAGGATTTTGTAGTATCATAACATAATTAGTTGAAAATAGTTAAAGTAGTCATACATGCAACTGTTATAACAGAATAGGGTTGTAACTACATAATTATAAATAAATGAAATTAAAAAGGGAAAAGCATTCTGTTGCACAAGCCAAGTTAGAACCAGTAGAGATTGCTCATGCAAACATCAAAAGACAAGTCAGAGGGGCGCTGGAGATTGCTCGGCGCGGCCACTCCGATGCTCAAGTCAGTTTGTGGGGGTAAGGACAAGGATGGTGCAAAAAGAATGTCAGATATGTTGTTTTTATGTCTGTACTCTATGTTATTTTTCCTATTCAGTCTCTGTTTGGATGAGGTATTTATAGGGTTTCAGGATCATATCTGGATACCTACTACAAGACTTTATACTAGGTACGGAAGTGGTACCCGAATAGGAGGGCTTAGTGTCATGGAGCACAGCCAAGCTGTTGGTGTTCCCTCCAGCTACGAGATGTAACTAAGTCGTGAGATGAGGATATGAGGGCCGGCTGGGTCAAGGATGAGCTAATTGACCCAGTGACTTGATGAGCTCGAAGAGGTGTTCTGAGGTATGGACTCGAGATCAATTCCCACACTGGCTCATACAGCTAAAGTGTTATGTTCTTCAAGATGAATTGAGATGTTAAGGGCAAAAGTTCCTAGCCCCCCAAAAGACCGAGTGGGCCTAGACTATATTTTACCATTAACATTTGTCCCCCCAATCTCGATGTGAGAGTAGAGAGAATGTATACCTACAAGGTCATTGTCTTCAGGGAGTTTAGGTCGAGGTGAGCTGAGCTTTCCATTTGAGCTGTATCCCCTCTTAGTGATGTCTTATTACTAGAATGTTGGATTTCTTGGTGGAGTATTGTACTTAACACGCTTCGTAGTGTCCGAGGGGGTATGTTATTTTCTATGGGACCTATGGATTTGAAAGGTCCTGACAATAATTGCATATGACTTTGATAGTCGTGGTGATTGATTGTAATGCCTACTCGCGAATCTCAAGGGGGCTAAACCTTTCCACTTTCCCCATTCTTCTATAAGTACCCCTTTTTTGTAAGGGTTTCTTAGCAATATTTTCTTTTTACATTCTATTTTGAGATTTTCCAGACGTTTCTTTCGTCTTCAGTTCATAGGCATTTGCCAAGCTTTGTTAAGAATATCGAGTTCAGGTACCTTCGCTACCTAATCTTTCTCGCTCGACTTGGCTAGTAGAGTTCAGCGATTCGCTCATGAGGTACGAAGAGAAAAGGGAGATATTGTGTGAAGGTCCAGTGGCTCGGAATCGAGCAATAGGCATAGGCCGAAGAGTGGAGGCTCTACTTCCGTTAGTGGTCGTGAGGAGAGATCAGTCAGGTCTCCGAGGTCGGACCCGAGATACAACGGTGCTTACAATGCAGTTCCCTATGCTGAGTTGGTCAAAAGGGTTTATCAGGGTCCTAGGTATCCTTCTGAAGGTCTGGAGAGGACACCTGTCGTTCCTTTTTACTTAGAGGCGGTGCAAGAAGATGGCCTTGAATGTGGCCACCCACATGGGATTCGTAGTAAGCTATCGAAGGAGAGATCTGAGCTGTATTTGAGCAAGAGTTGTGCGATGCTCCATAGGATTGGGTGATTGTGAGGCCTAGGAAGTCGGATCACGTGTGCTTCCTCGGTGGTCTATAATTTGCTTTATATAAGAATTCATTTGAGTTTGGGCTGAAAGTGCCTTTCTCTCCATTTCAAAATGAGTTTTTTAATTTTCATTGTCTGTACCCAGCTCAGTTGTTGCCTAACGCCTGGTGAATACTAGCGACTTTCGAGGCCATTTGTCTCAGCATGTCGGTGTGACCCACTCTAACTTTGTTTTAGCACTTCTTTCTTTACAAGAGGTTGCCGAAGGGGTAGTGGTACTTTGTCAAACAACCTAAGTGTCCTCAACTGCTTGTCGGGCTCATAAGTTCAAGTGCATTTAACTGGAAGCATGAGTTCTAGATAGTTAGGCTGGAGGACAGCGTGCAACAGGGCTTTGATTTTTGGGTCGAATGGTGTAAGCCCATTCGTGAGAAGGCCCCATCCTTAATGGCACATGATGCTAATGAGATGATGTTATTAGAAGGTGCCTTGCAAGAGCAAAGTGGAAGGTCGTATGATGCCACTCTTGTTGTAAAGAACTTTGTGAGCGGGAGGTTGATAACCGATGGAGGTAAGACCTACTTGTTCACGATATCGAGCTCTCTCTCTCTCTCTCTCTCCTCCTTCCCCCTTCCTTGAATGACCTATCGAGTCAAGCTCTGGGGGAAAGGTTCTTTCTATAGTCAAGGGGTATGAGTTATTGAGCTCGGCTGGGTAGGTAATTTTACATCAATGCTGACTTATTTATTTTTTGTTTTGCAGAGCCCATGATGCCCATGGTAAATGTGGCCGATGAGCTAGCCGATCCTTCAAAGAAACGAAAGAAGCCATCGACAAAGAGACCGAGAGTTGAGGAGTAACCTATTGAGGTCAAGGGTGCCATTAAGGTCGCCTTGCCTTAGGTCGCCTTGCTTATAATCGATGTTAACGAACAAGAGCAAAGAGCTGGAGAAGGGGCTGTGGAAGCTAGAAATGTAAGTGATGCTAGTAAAGTCACTATCAGGGTTGGTGTAGCCAATACTGGTGTTAGCGTTCGTGAGGGAGGCATGAATCCGCATCATTTGGCTCAATCTCAAGAAGAACGTGGTTTGACCCAGCTGTCCCCTATGTCGCACGGGTTCGAGCTTCTGTTCGTTCTGGCGAGGACAGTGCAAGCAGTAATGCTAGCATAGAAGGTCGGATGTTAGTCCACAGTCGTAGGAGCTAGCCAGAAGGGGTATCGTTGGTACGCCACTTGATTTCGTTGAAGGGAAGGTGCTCAAATGGAGTGACATTGTGGCGAACTGGTCATGCTTCGATGAGATTGGTCAACTCGATGACCTTAGGAAGTTAAGGGCTTTCTACGATGAATAGTCATCGGTGGATTTGGCTATATATTTCTCACTCAGAAGACCTACGAGGTAATGGTGTCGTTATGTTTATTGAATTTTGTAGTTAAGCGAAACTGAGTTATGTTTGTGAACTATGTTAACTATTCTTTATTGTAAGCTCCGGTGACTGTCACTGAAGCCTTTTTGATGTTGAGGGAGAGTCGCGAGGTGGTATGTCATATTTTATTGTTGATTTTCCTTTTCTCTATTTACTCCTTTTTCTTTTTTTGCAAGTCTCATTTATGCAGGGAGCTATTGAGCTTGATGCACAAAAGGCAAGCTTGGAGAAGGAGCTTGTCGAAGTGAAGCAAAGTGAGGTATAGCTGAAGAGCAACTTGATTGCTCTAACCGACGAACATGATAAGCTGCGTGCTGAGATGGAGGATAAGATCATACAAGTGTGGGTTGACGTAGGCGATGCGACGAGGAGACAGGCATTCATGGAAATAGCATCGAGCAAGTTTGAAGACAAATGAAAAAATGTGAAGGAAGAGTGAGACAAGCTTTCTCACCTAGTGAATGAGATGGAGACCTCCATGAGGAGGCAAGGATGGGAACTTGAGGTTACTACCCAAGAAAAGGGGAAGCTATTGGAGAGCTTGCACTCGCTAAAGGGAGACTACAAGAAGTTGAAGGTAAAGCTATCTTGATTTTTAGTCACGTCGATCATTATTGCTGTAATGGCTTCCATTTGGCTTATTATCACTATTTTCATAGGGTCGCATCGTGGATCTTCAAAGTAATTAACTCATTCCTAAGGAGACCAAGAAGTGGGTGATTCATGAGCTATTTAAAAGCCAAAAGTGGAAGGATACGCAAGTAAAACTTATCCAAGACACCGCGAAGTTGATAAGGAGCAACCTATTAGAGAAGTATCCGGACCTAGATGTTAGCTTCTTAGCGGCTCGCTTGGAGGAAGTTCTCCAAGAAGGTTTTGGCGATGAGAGTGATGGTGAGGGTAGTGGCAAGGGGGTGGAGAGGTTATTGCTAAGGGCACCATCAAGCTATTGAGAAGGAGGCTGTTGAGGTCACAAAGGAAGTCAGGGTCATTGATCACTAAGGAACTACTGATCCTGATGCTCAAGAAAGACGTGGTGAGGGTACCATGATGACTCAAAAAATCGACCAGGCGGTCTTACTGTCAACGACCTCTAATGTCGGTGGTGTGCCTTAGGCCGAAGGCACTTCCAAGAGGTAGGTTGAAGCCGGTCCTATTGAGGGGTCAAGTGGTACTAGCGATGTTCCCTAGCCCATCATGAGCAATGAGATCTTTGGGGCTTGTGGCGAGTGAACTAGGTGTTTAGAGTCTTTTCTTGTTGTATTGTAGGTTGGGAATTTTTTTTTTTTTAGTATTAATGTAATCTAGAATGATGTATTCCTCGCTTATCAATGAAATTTGTTTCTTTTCGATATAATCTTTGTTCAATAATTAAAGTTTCCCTATTCTATCCTATTGTTTTTTATTGGTCTTCCCGACCTTGCTGTCTATTGGATTACGTCACCTATGCTTTGTCGGGTTTTACCAAGATTAGTCGTAGATCTACAGGTACGACTTTCCCAAGTGGATGATGATGTTCTATTAAGGGGCTTACGTGTGTCAGAAAAACTTTCCATTCTAATAGTCATAGATTCCCAAGGCATGATCGGACAATTACGTCAGTTTTTGCTCGAGATCCTTGAGGTTTGGTTGCATTGAATGTCGTGCCTATGAGAGCTTTGTAGCTCTATAAATACTATTTATGTGTGAATTTCCCTCTTCAAAATAGCATTCTTACTTGTTTGTATTGCCATTGTCAAGCTCATACCAATTATACTCATAACAAAATTGTCAAGAGTCATGGGAGTCATCTTTGTCATATTTCATTGGCTTGAGAGGTCAAGCCCGTGGGCACCTACCAACTGGGATTCTTAGGAGTCTTTCTGTCTCTATTTAGATGGGTCGGGAGTCTCGCGGTCCCTATTTACGTGGACCAGTCAACCAAGTCTTGTAGTAAGTTGGGCATATTGCCCGAAGTGTATTTCTTCCTATCCCAGTGGTTGTCCCATTCGAGTCTGTATTTCTCTTCTATAGTTGTTTGAACAAGATGTCCACTAGCATGTACTCTTAGGGTTAGTCGTGGTGACTATAGTAGTTACATATGTATGAATGGGGCCTGACTTTGTTGAACGCTTTGGGATGAGTCATCATAGAGAGGCTACCCGACCCCTTTTCCTCATTTCCAATCAATCTTATGTGGAGTCCTTAATGGGAGGTGGAGATTGTTAGAGCTAAGGGGTGATGATCTCCTCTGTAAGTCTAGTTTCGTGTTTTCATGTTGGTTGGGGGCATACTAGGGAGGTGGCTCTTCAGCCCCTATTACCTTATAGTGTCGAGCTTAGATCCAGCTGAGATTCATTTTCGTTATTATATGGCAAGCTTAGGTTGATGGTCAGGGACATAGAGTCATGGTATTACCCGAACCCATAAGAGGACTTCTCTAATGGATAAGCCCGGTCGAGTCGTGGTTGGGTGGTTCTCGAAAAGCTTTTCTAATTTAAGGTTTAGATCCTTATCGAGACCCTTGAAGTTGCGGTTGAATTTAGCTTTAAGAACGTCGTTTTTGTGTCAATATTTTGTCGTATTGGCCAGGATCCCAATGAAAAAACTATCCCTGCTAAGATGCCATTCAAAATTACTGTAACAATTTGCTTTAATGAAATCAATGAACAATGACCTTGATTTCTTGTGTGTTTGCCTGTACTTTCTTTTTGCTCAGTTTCTTTTATTTTGGCCCTTTTGGGGTTTATTTGCTTGATTATGCGAGAGTAGTTATTCAAGGGAAGTTACTCGTAAGAGGGAGTAACCCGAGCTCTTTAGGAGAGTTACTCATAAGAGAGGGTTACCCAAGCATTTCAAGAGAGTTACCCAAGCTCTTTAAGGGAGTTACCCGTAGAGGGAGTTACTTGAGCTCTTTTCTTTGCGTCACAAGAATTCATTTTGAACATCATCATGACATGATCTTTATAAGGAATCTTGATTTCATTCGCGAATGCTTTTCTTGTCACATTTTACACATCTCGTTTCTTACTACTCAAAGAACCTTCTTAAATTGTTAGCGTTCTAGGTCATAGGGATGAGCTTGCCTTCCAATGTTTCGAGCTAGTAGACTCCATTCCTTAAGACTTCCTTCACCATTACTGGATCTTCCTAGCTTGGGGGCAAGTTTTCCATGCGCTTCCTCCAAGCCCATTGCTTCTAGTTTTTTGCATACGAGGTCTCTAGGGAGGAAAAATTTGTGTCGAACCTTCCTATCGTAGTACCGCACTGCTTTCAATTGATATCTAGTGATTCTCTTACTCATAGTGTCGCGAGTTTCCTTGATGGTATCGAGCTCGGCTCATAGGCCAACCTCGTTAATCAATTCATCGTACGAGGCCACTAGAATATTGTGTAATTCTAATTCAATGGGTAAAACGACCTCAGAGCTAAAGGCAAGGACAAAAGGAGTCTCGTCGGTAGGAGTTTGTCGAGTGGTACAGTACCACCACAAAATACTAGGTAGTTAATCATCCCATTGTTCGTTTTTTCGATCTATTCGGGCCTTGAAAGACTGCATGATGGTCTTATTGATCCCTTCAACCTATTTGTTGACACAGGAGTATGCAACGCAGGTGTGGCGAGATGTTATGGCGTAGTCGACACAGAAATCCTTGATTTTCTTTGAGCCAAATGGCCTTCTGTTATCTATAATTATAGAGTATGAGATCCTGAATCTGACGATGATGTTGTTGTAGATGAAGCATTGTACATTTGTGTCCATAACCTTTGCGATCACTTCGGCTTTTACCCATTTAGTGAAGTAGTCACATCCTACTATGATAAATTTTCTTTGTCTTGTGGATAGCGAGAAGAGTTTGAGTATGTCCAATCCCCACATGGCAAATGGCCATAGGCTGGTGAGGTAGAGCAAGTAGAAACTCGGGGTATAGGTAATGGGATTGATCTTTTGGCATCGCTCGCAACGTTGGACAAATTCTTTTGTGTCATTCTTCATGGTTGGCCAAAAATAACCAACCCGTATGACTTGAGTATGCAATGATTGAACTTTGATGTGATTGCTGCATTCACCAGGGTGGAACTCTTGGAGGACCCGTTGTCCTTCCTATGGTCGTAAACATCAAAGAAGGAGGAAACTAAAACCTCTCTTATACAAGTCTCCATTAATGAGGGTATAGTTTGCCGCTCAACATATCAGTGTTTTGGCTTTGACTTTGTCCGAGGGTAAGATGCCATCTTTGAGGTAACTTTCTATTGGCGTCATCCAATTCGGGGGTGACACCTCGCACTAAAGATCAAGCACTTCATGGGTTCGTACTATCGTAGACTTTTCAAGTAGATATTCTGTGAATATCCTTTCTTCAACCTTTCCTAGGTCAAGGGATATCATTGATGCTAATTTCAAAAGTTTATCGATGTCGATGTTGTCAATCCATGAGATCTTTACTATGTCCCACGAGGGTAAGTTCTTTATGAGAAACCAAATTGCTTCTAAGTATCCCACCATCTCTTCGTTCTTAACCTCGTATAAGCCCTTGACTTGTTAAACCACAAGCTAAGAATCAGAGAAGATCTTGAGGTTCCCTGTATCTACTCCAATGTTTATGGCAAGCCTAAGCGCAACCAACAAAGCCTCATATTCTACTTCATTGTTGCCTATGGAAAATCCAAACTCAGGGCATAGTTTATTTTTCACTCCATAGGATCCTTTAAGGACAAGGTCGGCTCACTTCCTCCTTATGTGGAGGAACCATAGACGTAGAGGGTCCACTCGGGTTTTTCCCCGTCTTCCTATATGTGGGGAGGGGGGGTCAATGTATTTGGCCATGAACTCTACCAAGACTTGGGCTTTAATGGCATCTTGAGGTTAGTACTAAACATTATAGGCGCTTAGTTCAATAGCATACTTCATCATTCTTCCTGACAAGTCTAGATTTTGGAGAACTGTTCTTGTCAAAATGTCAATGAGTATGACGACCTAATGTGCTTCAAAGTAAGGGTAGAAGCATTGTACAGATATGACAACTTCCAATGCAAACTTTTCCAACTTGGTATACCTTAGTTCAGGGCTTTTAAGGTTGTGGTTGATGTAGTATATTGGCTAGTGTTGCTTTCCTTCAGCCCATGTCAAGACGAATGATAGGGCTCATGTGCTAACTACAAGGTAGAGATAGAAGGTTTCGCCTTCTATCGGGGTTTTTAGTATCAGTGGCAAAGTAAGGTATTGTTTCAGTTCATCAAAAGCCTACTAAGATTTCTCTATCCATTCGAACTTATCGGGCTTCTTGAGAATCTTGAATAACTAAGAGCATCAATCTACGCTTTTAGGAAGGAATCTACTCAGCATAATTATTCTGCCAGTAAGCTACTACACCTCTTTTATCGATTTGGGCAAGCTCATGGCCTTTATGGCTTTGATCTTCTTAGGATTTGCTTCGATGCCCCTCTGAGTTACCAAATATCCTAAAAACTTCCCTGCTAAGGCTCCAAACATGCTTTTCTAAGGGTTCAACTTCAAGTTGTAGAAACAAAGTCGATCGAAGGTATACTGGAGGTCATGTAGATTGTCTTTGGCTTCTCTACTTTTCACTATCATGTTGTCAACATAGACTTCCATGTTTTGGCCTATCTAAGGTTTGAACACCTCGGTGACCAACCTTTGAAACATGATGCCTGTTTTTTTTATCCCAAAGGGCATCATCTTGTCACAATATGTGCCGAATGTCGTAACAAACGAGGTATGGCACTCATTCGAATCCTTCATTTTGATTTGGTTATAACCAGAGGAGGCATCCATGAAGCTTAATAGCTTGTGTCTCGAGGTGTTATCAACAAGTTGGTCAATTCGTGCCAAAGGAAAACAATCCTTCGGGCATGCTTTATTGAGATCATTGTAATCCACACACATTTGCCATTTGTTACTAGACTTCTTGACCAGCACTACATTGGCCAGCCAAGTGAGGTACTTTTCTACCCTGATGACCCCAGCTCGAAGCAACTTATGAACTTCCTCTTCAATGGTGGCTTATCTCTTAGGTGTAAAGTGTCAAATTTTTTATCATACCGGCCTAAGGGCTTTGCTAATGTTAAGTTGATGGGTGATGACGCTGGGGCTTATACTTGTCATGTCGGCTAGTG
This sequence comes from Combretum micranthum, assembly GCA_024138025.1. Lineage (NCBI taxonomy): Eukaryota > Viridiplantae > Streptophyta > Magnoliopsida > Myrtales > Combretaceae > Combretum > Combretum micranthum. Next base: position 155,702 of record JAMXBD010002434.1, read on the forward strand.
ATCAAGTAAATACATCTCTATTTGCTTTCATAAAAGTAATGAAATCTTTTTTCACATCGGGGAGAGAGGTTGCCCCGACTTTGACCATAAGGTCGGGAGCATCGTCGAGGGTAACCTCTTCCTCAAGCTTAGCTGGCTCACTGCACGGCTCAAGGTTTTGCCCAGGCTCCACTTCAATTGTGCATATACGGTCTCTTTTCAAGGCTCTAATATACAATTGTCAGGGCTATTCCTGATCTCCTCGGTACACGCTTACTCCCACTAAGGTAAGGAATTTGGCTTTGAGATGGGGTTGAGAGACAATGATAGAGAATATGAGTTGACTATCTCTTACTAATATCACGTTGCAGGGAGACCAGTAGTCAACTATGAGAAAATCAATCAAATGTTCAACATTGTACGGCTCTATACCGAGCTCAAGAGGCAGCATTATGATGCCTCAAGGCTTAGTAGGTCGGTTGTCAAATCCATATAGCTCATGATCATACAGCCTCAATTTCGGCTTCAACTCGTGTTTCATCTATTCATAAGCCTGATTAAAGAGTATATACGTGCTACTTCTAGTGTCAATCAGTATCCTTTTGACCTTCCATCTTGATATGCGAGCGGCGACAACCAGGCGTCCTAATCTGGGATTCAAATTCCCTCGTAATCTTCATCGAAAAACAAGATGGTGGAATCCGTTCTCAACTTCTTCAGTTCCACATTCATCACCAGTCGGGACGTACTGGATGGCAATCCGACCCTCATCAAGATGATGGGTCCACCAATTTTGGTGTTAATCTCGCCGTAACATAACCAGTAAGGACACGGGTGATCCAGGTTATCTAAGGTGGCTGGAGTCTTCTCAGATTCATCAATTTTCCTTTTTTGTGTCAAAGGTTCCGGTTTCAAGTCGTAATCCACATACTTTTAGCCAACTTCGGTGTATGACATCTTTTATGGTGCTTTTGAGCTGCCAACAATTACTTGTATCATGTTGGCGGTCACGATGATACTTGAAGTATTCTTTGGAGTCTTTTTGTCAAGGAATTGGCTGCATAAGAGATGATGGGGGAAGGAGATCCCGGTTCCTTATTTCGAGGAACACGTCATGTATAGGTAGTTTAAGAGGAGTGAACTCTCCGTACATTGGAAAGAGTCTTCGCTTGTCGTCATCTTTTACTCCTTGGTTTTTATCTATCCTGCTGGAGTCATGGTGATCCCTTGGTCAATTCCTTTCCTAAAGAATATTTTCATGTGCTCAAGCCAGAGCTAAGCGACTTCGAGTCCATCTTCGGGCATTCCGCGTGTCTTCTTGTCGGATATACTTCTGGGCTTTCTCCCTTACTGGCTTGAGTGTCGTAAGTTGGCATTTGGAAGGAAGTCCAAGAATGTGCACTCCACTAGTACTCTTTGTTTGATAGCTTCCAAGGCCATGCCCTAGTTAAGGTTTAGGATCTCCAAGCATGCCTTGTTGAACCTCGCCAAATAATCCCACAGGGGTTCGCCAGGCCTTTGTCGTACTGTGTAAAGGTAAGAGGCATTCTTCTCTAGCGGTTTGCTTGCCATAAAGTGCACAACAAAGAGGTTGGTGAGCTAGGAAAATGTGCTCACTATGTTTGGTTTGAGCTTATTGAACCAAACCCTAGACGCTCCTTAGAAGGTGGTAGGTAAAGTCTTGCACCATATGGCATCTGAGAAGATGTGTATTTTCATAGTAGACTGGAATTAGGTAATGTGATCTTCTGGGTCCGTCATCCTATCGTACGACTCTAGAGTGGGCAACCTCGCTCTTGTTGAGAGCACCTCGAACTAGATCTTAATCACAAAGGGTATCTTAGCCGGTGGTGCCTTTACAGTTAGCTCGCCCTCGAAGCCTTCTTTGATAGTAGACAATCTTCTCATCATGTCACGTATCTGCTAACACACCATCCTTATTGGAACCGAGCTATGTATCTTTTGGGATGGGGGTATTCCTCTTTTGGTCCCTGTAAATACCCCATTTTTACCCATTTAAGACTTTCATTTATAGTGAAATTAATATTATGTTAAGCCCGCAAATTGTTATGAATAATATAAAAATAAATAAATAAAAGAGAACATAGTGTAGAAGAGGAGAGTGGAAAGAAAAGGAGATAAATAAATAAAAAATAAAAAAAAGAGAAATAAAAAGAGAGAAAACATAGTAATAAATAGTAATTTTGTAAACTTTTTTTTATTTTTTTTTTTGCTTCATATAATACTAATTTTTATTTATTAAATTAGGTTTATTTAATTAAACCTAAATTTTTGGAAGCCTTAAATATAATTTGAGTGCAAAAGAAATTGAGGCACAGGCCAAATGGCCTGTTAGTAAAACACATACACACACACACATATCAAAGGCCGCGGTTTGAATCACATTGGAAGAAGGAGATTTTTTTTTTTCCTTATCAGGGACATGAGGAACACGCGCCTGTGCGTAACCAATTGCGACGTACATGCAAGACATGTGCGTCATCTTCTTCATCAAACCTAGTTTTTTTTTTCACGACTGTAGAGATTATTTCTAGGCCATTTTTTTTATCAAATTCCAATTCATTTTTCGCAAAGTTAATGTAGGAATGTTGAAGTAGACTTGGAATACTACAAGTATGAATGAAAGGTTGACTTTAAAAATTATGTTTTAACACTTTAATTTCGAGTTGAAAAACACGAACACACTAATTTCACACCTAGAACAATTCCCAAAATTCGAATTCGTTTTGACGAATTAAACTTCCAAGAGCATGAATTAAACTCGATTTATCATACTCAACATAATTCCAAGGCTAATTAGACTTGAAAATTGTAAAAAACGTAATCAATCAAGCTCAAGAACCCAAATTCATGTGTGCACGCGTTCTTCAAATTTTGATCAAATTCCCACGAAATTTGACCTCTAATTAGTATAAATAGGGGTCGAGTTCTTCATTCCCATCAGAAACTCTCAAAAATACTAAAAGAAGTTCAAATCTAAGATCAGGACTTTTTGTTCAAGTTCGAAATTTTCGAATTCAATTGGTTCGGAGGGTTTCTCGAGTAATTTGAGGGTGATAAGAAGCTTTAGGAGTACTTGATCTATCTTTTGGAAGTTTTTATTTGAGTTTTGAAGCTTAATCCCTACCTCCATGAAGAACTCCGATGGCCGCTGTGTTTGGAAGCTTGAACCACCGATTTTGGCAATTTTCGAAGCAAACCACCTTCGTTAGGACATTTACCGCCTCCCAATTGACTAATCCAACAATTTTAGCCGTCCAAAACCACCCAAATTGGTGGTTTTCGAACTCCTCAGCCTCCTTTGACGCTAGCTCTGGTATCCCAGCTCCGAACCGACTATAGATCCGACCAACCCGACCCAGGTAAGTTAATAGATTATTATTATTATTATTATTATTATTATTATTATTATTATTTTATTATTATTATTCGTCAATCTCCAGCCCAAAGCGGACCAGTATTATGTGTCACCCCGCGGGCTTCGTCGTACCCTGCCTACTTGTCTTTCATCGGCCTATTTGTACCCAGCTACAATCTATTCCCTTAGGCCCCTCGGCCAATCCTCACTCGACAACTCAAAAGTCGTTCACGTCCTCATCGTTATTATTATTATTATATATTATTATTATTATTATTATTATTATTATTATTATAGTCAATAAACAATAGAAAAAAAAAGGGAAAATGATAAAAAATAATAAAATAAGTATAAGGTTTGTGTAGGATTTGTTTTTTCCAAAAAAAACTATATATACATATTTATGTTTGAATAGTAGTGCATTATAAGTAGGATAAGATATATACAGTATATATATATATATATATATTTAAAACATAGAAAAATATTTTCAAAAAAATTGACAAAAAAGGTAATTATTAGATCTCACATAAAAATTCATTTCAAAAGAGAGAGAAAATTTAATAGACTTAAAATGAAAAGAATTCAAAAATCTAAAGTAAACCAACAAATTAAAATTTTCTAAAAAGAACTACGTTTGTATGATCCCAATTAGTGGGTACGTAGGTACCTCCAGAGCGACATAAAATCTAAAAAAAATTATTTTACTCCATTATCTTGTAAATTTTGAATTAATTAGTTAAGTTGTAAATATTAAGTGATTTTGTTATTGATTTGTAAATAGAATTGTAAATATAGAAATTCATGAAATTTGATTTATTTATTTACTTATTTATTTTGAGCATTAAAAGGATAAATTTTAAGTGGTAACATATGGTTTTAATAGGATAGCCCGAATCCAAAATCTCTGGTTTATAAAATTTGATTTTAAATCCATTTTTTCGTAGACTAGTAGCTAAGTTAGAATTAGCCAACCCATTGATTATAACTCATATTTTTTCCGGTCTTGATCGGGTGACTACTCCAAAATATTTTCAAAAATATATTTCTTTTAATTCCTAGTCGAGGGTTTGTACCAAGTGGATTAAGATTTAATACAAATTGGATTAAGAGAAATGAAACCAGAAAATGAAAAATCTAGGCTCGACAGTCCCGACCTAGATGGGGTTCACCGTTCTCTCTCTATTGTGTTGACAGTTGTCGACCTAGTGTCATGCGGTAGCCTAAGCCGACTACTACGAGGCGGTACGTACTCTTAATGCATTGTTTGCAACCCTTGTAGGGCTTCACGAGACGTGAGTCCTGTGGTGAGCGTTTTGGGATGATCCAGGACTATGTGAGCACTCCCTGTAGGAGTTTGCAACACCCTTATGGGGGTGTATCGCTGGCTGCTCTCCTCGTCTGAGTGACAATTGAGCTGGGGAGATGCTTTTGTGCATGATAGAGGTGCGCTCTTCCAGGTGTAGATCCTTCGGCCCCTCTAGCTTCGTTATCCTAGCTCGTAAGAGAGCATTTGACCACTCATTTTCCACATCCCGATGCATTAAGTGCCTGCACAAATGTTACAGTTCCAAAATGCGGCCCTCATCGATGGGGGCAGCGTCTATGACAATGGTTAGATCATGACGCAACACCTCAGAGGCTTCGCCATCGACGGTACGAGAGATGGGTGGTAAAAGAGCAGAATCACCTTAGTTCCTGCTCCATTAGGGCCTACCACAAGGCTTTGTATTAGGTACGGAAGTGGTATCCAAGTAGGAGGGCTTGGCATCGTGGAGCACGGCCGAGTTGTTGGTGTCCTCCAGCCATGAGATGCGAGTAGATCGTGAGATGAGGATATAAGGTTAAGTTAGGTCAAGGACAAGCTAATTGACCTAGTGACCTGATGAGCTCGAAGAGGTAATTTGAGGTGTAACCTGAGGTCGAGTCCCACACTTGCTCGTATAGCTGAGATGTTATATTCTTCGAGATGAACTAAGCTATTTCTTCCATGGGCTACTGAGGGCAAAAGTTCCTGGCCCCCCAAAAGACCGAGTGGGCCTAGGATTAAATTTTACCATCAACACATTCAAAATCCTAAATCAACAAAGTCTTTAGACTGGAGAGTAGGTTCTCTCAAATCAGCCTAACCTACAAAAAATACACAAGAATCCATTAGTGAGTTGAGAGAGAGAGAGAGAGTGAGAGAAAACTGAGAGAAGAGAAGAGTAGGGTTTTGTCCCTTGTGAAGTAATAGGCAAAAATGGGAGAGAGTAAAGAAAAGTAGGATTAGTGTAAAGGATAAGTGTAGTGACTTAGCCTAATTGTGTAGTGTGGGCCGAGTGTTATCCACCCCTAGTCTTCAACCTCAATTATATAGTGATACTTTCCTCTCGATTCAATGAGGATACAGTTGAAACCACGCATCATACCGGTCCATGGTCTTTGGTGAGGATTAAGATTTCAAATAATTGGATTATTTGTTTTATTTTCAAGAAACTTTCGTCGCACTATCACTCGTTAATAAAGCATCCGCAAAGATGTATATTGATCTCGTCAGTATCTTTTATTTTAATGCGATAATAAACGAGGTAGACGAATTTAAGGTATTTAAATTAGCACCATGGACAATCTGAAATTTATGAAATGTAATAGTGCCACCTTTTGTTAATGCATCTCCTAAATATTTGCATAATAAAATAACCCGATTATTATTAAAACAAGGGTTTCATGTTTTAGAGCATTTGACTTAATATGGACCTATATATCATATAATATAAATTGTTGAATTTCTTTTTCCCTTTTTATAATTTTTAGCTGCTTTGCAGATTCTAATTTTGAAACAATAACCAAATATTATTTCCTGTAGGTTCTTCTACAGATAATAACATGTTAACATCATTTAGACGGATAAATTCATAATATAACATCTTCTAGTTACACAACTCCCAACTCACAGACGGCATCTTGAATATTGACTTTTGTTTTCCTTTTTTCCCACTAATAATTAATGTTATCTTCAACAAACGAATAGTAAGTCGCAATTTAAAACTTAAATCTCAATTTTGCCACAGCATTCTAGAGCATAACATCATATTCATTTCTCCTTTGTAATTTGAAAATTGTTACTTGTTAAATATTAAATATATGGTTCACGGTTTATGCTTATAGTTATAGGTTTCAAGTTTTACCTAGTTAAAACATTTGAACATTATTTACTGATCCTGAATTTTCATCATTTTTTTTTTTACTATTGTTTTTATGTATTTCAAACCCATATGTCTAGGTTTCTACATTTAGTGCCAAACACGCATGTCGCATGTCTTCTTATGCTGGAACTTTTTGTGTTTACGAGCCAAACATGCCATGTTTCATGTGCTTTTTTGCACTTGTGTCTCCCATTTATTCGCTCGTCATGATGTGTGCCTCTGCATGTCTTTGTTCACACATCATGCTTCGCTTGTACACACGAAAGGGCTGGGTACAAGAGAACATGCCACACGTGTGATGTGTGTTTGACACATAAATGCTGAAATCGGACTTTGAGAATCGGTAAGTACTAGATATCTCCCCTGGCACGATCGAGACGCGACCCATCGGGTTTGGGTCTAAAAAATGGGACTCAAAACTGTTTTGGGTAGGGGTAGGGTAGGTCTCAAACGGTCTTAACTCATCCCCCTTTAATAAATATGTTGAATTTTTTAATTATTTATATGTATACATTTTAATTTTCAATGTTAGACCCTTAAGGATCTGCTTGGTCCATAGATCCACCTAGAAGACCCGACTTAGACCAATGGACCCAACAAGGCCACTTGGAGGGTCAGATCAGCCTTGCCGGGTCAGGTCCATGCCTTGACCTGCCGTTAGCGGGCTAGATAGGATACTAGATCAAACTCAACCTACACCTTGGCCTTGATGCAATATCCAACTTAAAATTGAAGGTATATATTAAATTTTATCCTAAGGTTAAAAATCTTACAAAGATTGGTATATTTGTATCGAAACCTTAACTCATTGATTAAGTAAATTCTAGAATCTTGATATGGGAAACAAAACCCTTAAAATTACATCAACCAAAAACCTCGTTATAATGAAGAGTGCCATAATAACATAGTTCTTGAAGAGTTCAAAGTTTTCAAAAGAAATAAAAAAGAAGATTTTCTGGCAAAAATTTCAATAATAATTTGAGTTACAAAGAGGATATTTTATGACTGTTTGTAAGCTCTAATCTTAGACTAGCAAAGAAAACAAATAACCCTGACATATCAATACCAAAAAGGAAAAATATTGTCTAGAAAATTATATGGACTCAAAAGGGAATTAGACAACAGCTAGCTTTTCAAACTTAAAAAATTGGGGAAAATGTCAAATTTGGTAAATTTACTTTAGTTTTAATTGTATTTTAATGTGTGTACGTTAGTTTTGATGCATAATAATTTTTTTTTCCTGATTAATGCTTAAAAATTTACTTTTTGCAAGTTAAAAGAAAATCATTAATATCTAATACTTTTTAAAAAAAAGTCAATTTTTTGTACGAAAAACGACAATTTCTAACTATACAATTTTAAATCAACTCAACAATTTTAAAATAGATTACAATACAAACGTTTCAACAATTATAAGTTTATAGACGTATAGTACAATAGAATTATAAAAGTCGAAAAAATAGGACCTGGATACTATAAGAAATATAACAAAATACTATAACTCAATGAGTCAATTAATTTACATCTTGAACTAAATGGCATTTGGTTTGAAACTTATGACTGGTTCTAACAGACAAAGAACATGTAGATACTTATTTTGATATAAATATACATCTTACTAAGCTTTCGGTTTACTAAATTAGGATATCACATTTTTAAAGTTAGTCTCGATTGAAATTAACAGGCATAAAATAATATTCTTTTAATTTTTGTAAAATAATCCAATTAGGGAAAGTCAAAAATGTAATTTTTAATAAAATAATCGATGAACAATGAATTGCGAGCAAAACTTAAGTGTGGACATGAAAATGCAAGATAATAATGTAATTATTGACTTTAACATTAACGGAGATAATGAATTAGAACTAAATAAAATATATAAGTACTAAATGAAAATAAAAAGAAAAGATCAAACAATATATTATCAAATTTTGAAAGTATGAAGACTTCTTATACCTTCATCTTTTCTATAAATTCAACGTATTAAGATGGTTCCAAATAAATCAATAGTCGGTGATGGTGCATCAATGACCATTATATCTTCTTTCGGTGTCACACCACCTATTACAATCCATTAAATTGTGCCGTAAGAATTATAGTATTAAAATTGTAAGACAAATATAATTTTACTAGTTTACAATTATATATATATATATATTAAATAAAAAGAATCTAAAAGTATATAGATATAGACTTTATATAAAATTATAAATTTAGATATATAATTTTTTATGTTTACAATTATATTAAATTTACATTTTTTTATTATTTCACAGATTTTATACGTTCTTAGAATAGTGAAATTACGAATTTGATAATACGCACGATAACTCTGCACCTTCAGCTTTGAAGTTTGACGTTTCCTCCTCTATTAAGGATTCCACGGCAACTACGATATCGGAATCCCATTAATGGAAACAAAATTTCTCTACCCAATCCAATTTGCTGGTGCTGACAACCCATTCACAGGACAACTAACATCCTTTGGTGAATGAAGTCTGTGAATGAAGTCGAGTATTCTGATGCAATACAATGTCATCATTTGGTGGCTAAGTTCAACAATGGTGACAAGGACGGGCCCAAGGGGAGCCCATAGGGGCCCTTGCACCCCGGGCCCGATAACATCTTGCAAAATGGCTGACATAAGGAACAAAGCATAGGCTGTCCATTGTTCTGGTCCACGCCCCATTATAACGCCCAATTTGCCATTTTAAAGGAAACGTTTCGGGGAATAAGCCTGTTTTTCCTAAAGAATTTTTATTTATATCATATTTGTATCTAATTTATATTTATAATTTATATATCATATTTATTTGATTTTTTTTATATATAAAACTACTAACTTTTTATCAGTATCTATTTCTTTATAAACATTAAATTAAAAATGATAAAAATATGATATCTAGATTATGAAAATACGATCAAACAAACATATTACAACCAGCAGATGACATCAAAGACACACTTTGTATCATGTTTTTCTCTCCTTTAAGACGTGACACGTGGGAGCAAATGCATTGATAGTGGCAATTCTAAGTTTCTATACGATTAATGCAAAACCTATAGCCTATAATAAATTAATAACCAAAAATAATATATAAAATTACAACTAACTATTATTAGCAAGCCACATTAAGCAACTATTTGTCTATTTTCTAATTTTAAATTTATGACATTTATTGATTTTTCACTCTTTATCTATCTTTTGTTTTTTTTTTTTTTTTTGTCTTGTACCCTTTATCTATCTTGCAATATATTATATCTAAGGAAATAAATGACTTGTTAAGATTTAAAAATATTAAAATATCGTAGTTCTACTTGATAAGTTGGTAAGTTCGTTATTTCTTCTTCATCAATGAAAAAAACTATTATTTAAATCTAATTTTAAAACTATAACTTATTAGAAATCAATCACCAACCTAAATTTGTAGGGAAAATAAAATAAGAGAAGGAACTTGTCGTTGATTCTCTCTCTTTCTGATCACATATTAAAAGATAAAAATTATCATTTTAAAGAGTAAAGTTACTTTTCCATTTTAATGTAAAAGAGTAAAAATGACGTTGAATGTCATAAGTATTTTAACTTTGAAATACCATAATTAATATCATCATACACTAACACAATTGTTACAATCATTAATCTAATTGGCAATAAGAGAAGGTTAGAAATATTTTTATCATATAATGTGTTGTCTCTTTTCTCATTTGTTACTTTTATTTTTAATCATGCAATTTGTTCATGTAGTACTAATACAAATAATCTTTTTTTTTTTTCCCTTTTAATGAAAGCTTCATCTCAAAACACAAGCGTTACGTTATAAATATTCCTCATGATCCATAATTTGAGAGCCAATCTATTATTTATGATTTATGTCTCAAATTGGAAGAACTTGGAAAAAGGAAGAATGGGAGGTTAAGAGTCTATACTTTCAATATTTAATTATTTATTTTAATGATAGAGTAATTGCAGACGAAATACCTATAATTTTATTTTAAGTAATTTAGTGTTTTTTCTTTAAATTTTCGTTTTTTTTTTTTTTTTTTTTTTGCTAAGATCATGCCATCATCAAAATAAATATTCATCAAACATTATTTAATAGACATATAAATCACAAGTATACAAGCATTAATATGCCATAATTTAAATATAAGATATTAAATTGAGGTTACTCAATTTGCTACTAACCCCAACTCACACACCCACCCAAAAAAAAAAAAAAAAAACAAATGACTATTTGAGTCAATTAATTCTAGTTTGCAACAACAAAAATGCTCTTTTTTCTCATGAATATTATAAAGAATTAAGTAAACAATAAGGATGATGAATTTATTATCTGTTGTATTTTTAGTTACATAAAGAAAATTATTGTTGAAAAAATTCAAATAGAATTTATATAGATGATTTTTATGATCTGAAATATGAGTTTGACTTCAATGTTCCTTTTCTCTTTTAAATTTGACATTTTTAAAGTTACACTTTCCTTTGAAGTGGTTTTAATGATATTAATTTTGCATTAATTTTTGTTGAAATGCATGTGTGTGATTGGTGGAAACTTGTTCAAGATAGAAAGCGGGAGGGGCCAATTATTTGTTTATGCGAAACAATGAAGTTCTATAGATTGTGTTGTGTGACTGTGACAAGGAGCGACTAAATTTAATAGGTCATGCAACATCATACATATCATATGCTACGCATATGCAGAAGTGTGTGTGTGTATCTTAGAAAAAGACATATCATAATAAATACAACGTACATATATATATATATATATATATAACGAGATGGAGAGAAGGAAAACTAAAAATTATTATTTAAAAAATTGGCGGATTTGGGGCTTAAAAGTTAAAATAAAGAAGAATTGAATTTTTCTTTTAAATTTCATAATATTCTATCTCTAATAAAAAATTGGTTATTAACCCATTACTATGAAAGCTTCCCAAAAAAAAAGAAAAAAAAAACAAGAAAAGAAAGAAAAGCTTTTCAGTTGTTCATTTTAAATAATATTGCATGTATTTCTTTTCACAACGATCCGATGGGTCTCAATTGACCAAACATAAGAGTATTATATCTAAACTAGTAACTTTCCTCTTTTTTCCATATGAATGAATCTCATTTGCTGAAAATATGGAAATTAAAAAAGCAAAGAGAGATGTTGTATGAAAAATTAAACAAAATAAAATTAAAAGGGAAATGTGTCGAAGGTCGCCAACCATTGGATCCCTTTCAGCTTGGTTGCCGACCAAACCCGCAATTTATGTTTTTATTTTTATTTCTATTTTCCAATTTCCATGCGATTTTCTTTAGGATTTGTCAAATGTTAAGATTTTTCAACATTATTTAATTAGATATGTCAAGTTAAGTGTCAGGCCGTTAGGAATTTCGCTTAAATTACTCATTAGAGTATATGCATAGTGCCCAGTACTTCATCTAATTATGGTATAAGTTAACATCTTAGGACCACTTTACTTTATTCCAAGTTTTTGTTTTACGGCGTCAAATCATCCACGTCTAAAATCTTTAACAGGATTCCTAGGCAAAGGACATCACTCTTTAGGGAGATTATAAAGTCCTTTCGATGGACCAACCAGTCAGCCATTTAATTTTAAAATATATATAATAATTGACATATTAACTACTTTAGTGGTTCGATCATGATTAGATATGATGTAAACTGTTAGATAATCGATGGGACCGTATAATTTCCCTACTTTTTAAGACGCTTATGAATATGGATAGTTTCTTCAACTTTTTGAGATACATGGTAAACTTATTGAAGAATATTTTACTATTGTTAGGTAAAAGTATAGGTATTATGTGAAAAATAAATAAAACTCAAAAGTATAAAATGAAGTGAAGAAATTGATGAGAACTTTATGGATAAAGTGATGAAGTCTTTGGAGGAGACTTTCTTAAAATGTTTATGTGGCACTTTAAGGATTTTGTGAAGGAATTTATGAATGTAGATGGTCCAAGTTTGATTTTATACTTTAAATATTATCTATTTATTTTTTTATATTTTTCAAAAATTCAAAACAAAATTACTCAAACACTGCAAATTTTGCAAAAACATTACCATATGGTCAAGAGTTGGGAATGTTTCATGGACATTCATTGCACGTGCTCTTAGTTACACCTCAGCATTTCATATATGTAAGTACCAAATTTCTAAGAGTATCCACATTGGTGGTGCTTCATTCAAAATATTTTATTGTTATTTTATAAAAATAAAGTATTATATAAAAGTAAATGTGACCCACAAATTATAAAAAGAAGTAAAGAAACTTAAGTGAAGGACCTTTAGATAAAGTGGTAACATTGAAGGACCTTTAAATAAAGTGGTAACATTCTTTAGGATGAAAGTTCCTTTATATGCTGATGTGACACCATAAAAACCTTATGAAGGACCTCATGGATGTTGATGCTCTAATCAAACCATGATATGTTCATATTAAAATTTTTCAGTTAGATCCATACTAAATTTGTTTTTGTTCAATTATGATAAATTTATTTGACATTAGAGTGTTCTTTGTATTATCTACAAAATGATTCATGCAATATTTAGTTAAATGTATTCAATACTTTTGTATTTAGTATCACCAAACAATCTTATATGAAGAAAAGTTTTAGAAATGATAAAATCAAGATAAATTCTCAAGTATTTAGCCGGATCTTTAAAACCTTAAAAACCTAATGAAATCTATCTGATCAAATGATTTTGATGATCATCACTAGACATTAGACATCATGAGCTATTCTAACTTTGAAATTGACAGCCTCCAATGAGAGATGAAGATATAGGGTCTAACATTTTATCTAACCTAGAAAACATTGTATCAAGTCAACATACACCCATGTTTTGGAAAAATAGATAGCAGTTTATTGTTGGAATTAAATTTAAATTAAAGGGCACTTACGGTAAGGATCTGCAATCAAATTAAACTTTTGCAAACCATGACTCTATGAAGAAACCGCATAATTCAAATTCGTTTTTGCCATCTTTTGCCAAAAAAAGGCAGATCCAAGACTAAAATTCACATATCAAATCCCATCAAGAATAGAGCCAAATCTAGGTCTTTCCATGTTGCCAATGACTCACCTACCTACCTTTCTTATAGAGTTCATCTTTCATTGTAGCCATAGTGACATTATTATTCATCGTTCATAAATTGTGGTAAAAGGATTAGAATTTCTCTTCTTCTTTTTTTTCATTAATTCTTTAAAAATTACGTGAATACACTAATTGATCTTATAGCTTGCTCACTTAAGAGGAATAGCTATTCATTCCTGTGATAGTATGTTTATTTTGCATGTGTTAGTTCTTTAGCTTGTACTCTTGAACACGTGTCAATTATTTAGCTTGTATAGTTTGTTAGGATAGTTTTTCACAATGTATAAATAGAAGATAGAGTTTCTTTTGTAGATAACGAACTCTCATAGAATTCAATACAATAGTTTACTTTCTTCTTTGTGTTTGAACTTCTCCTAACATCAAAAATGGATGGGAATATGGTATGAATTTCCATTTAACAAAATTTGTCATGGTATTAGAGCAATCCACACAATTCCTTAAATATATTGTAAAGAATCTATCTATCATACTATCAAAACTATATAACATAATCTCTTGATCACTTTCTTCATTTTCTTCGATTTCCAATCAAATAATTCCTTCAATTAAAAATCATCTAATAATTTATTGAAATTAACAATAGGGGTTTCTCACGAATCTAACCTTTTGATTGATTGGTTGTTCTTCTTGAATTTTAGAGTATCCCTCTAATTCTTATGAAATCCCAACAAGAAGAGAATTGAGAAAGGTATGAAATGAGCTTTATATAAAGGTAGCCAAGTTGGCATTTCCAAGGAAGTAAAATTTTCTTTTAAGAAAAGTGGAGGCAAAATAAATAAAGATAGTAATAGTTTGAATAATTTACTATTTTGTCACTACTTATAATATATTTTTTGGATATTTTAATTACACTATTCGACAACCAACCAAATACACCATGGATTTGGAAGTATCCCTGTCATCTAAAATTCAAGTGTCTGTGTGGAAATGTATTTAAGGGGGATTGGCCACAAAATCTATCCCAGCTGGTCATGGCATGTATATTAAGACTACCTAAAATTTATGTGGACTCAGGGATGAGATAATGAAGCACATTTTTATGCAATGTCCTTAGGATAAATCAATGTGGAGACGAATCAATTCTTTTCTGAGATTCATAGTATTTTTCAACCAATTTATTAGTCGATAAACTAGAAAAGAAAAAAAAACTCAATTTTGAGAAGAAAAGACATGAGGCGCCTAATCTATCCTTAAAAGTGTTTCTTTCTTTTTACTTATGGGGTATTTTGAAATAAAGGAATTGATGCAATTTTCAAAGCAAATCATCTATACCTAAAATACTTTATCGTAGCAAAGCTTTTGAATTATAGGTGAAATTTTAACAAAACAAGCTTTTGAGAATGGAGACAAGCTTGAATGGCTAAATTCTAATAAATTGTGTTGTTAAAATGGTTTCATGCATGGAACTAATGTGTCTCTTTTTTGGAGGCCAAATTGCAGAGCATATTTTGGTTCCTAGGGATGGTAATGGATCTTAGCTTCTCTAATTGCATTATAAAATCTACAACCATCTAGGCTATAAGCTAGATAGCTGAAGCCCAAACTCATTCCTCTTACTGATTTAAGTTACTTTGCAAAACAGGGAATTACATAAGAAGATTTAAATTGTGGAACTGAAGTGGACAAGTAGGACATTAAATGAAATCATCATGTAGTTG
Source organism: Combretum micranthum (assembly GCA_024138025.1). NCBI lineage: Eukaryota > Viridiplantae > Streptophyta > Magnoliopsida > Myrtales > Combretaceae > Combretum > Combretum micranthum. The sequence continues at coordinate 171,036 of JAMXBD010002434.1, forward strand.
CAACAGCAGTTTGGCATGTGGAAACAAATGAAGTGTTTGTAAATAAACCTTCATTAAGTTTGTTATCTTACTTACTTGTCCATGTTAAAGAAGTAACGGGATAGATTCCCTCAAAGGATATCTACATATTAATATGTATATTGATGCAGCTGAAGAAATAGCCTTAGTTATTGATGCTAGTGCCACTCAAGGCATAAATTCTATAGGACTTTTGATAGATGCTTATATGCATACAAATATATAAGTCTACTATGAATTCATCAAAAAAAAAAATCATAGCAACTTAATGAACTTCAATAAAGATATACGATCTTCTCCACTAACTTTGTAAGCACCTTATGAGGGGAGATTATAAATATATAAGCTTATTATCATATCGCACTCATGATGGGTACAAGAAATAATAAGTAAATTTCAATATGATATACAGTCTTCGCCACGAAACATCTTGTGTTGGAGAGGGGGCTAATGTCACATTTGGTATATGAACTTTTCTCAAAAGTACAATTAACTTGTTGAACTTTAAAGTAATCAAATTAAAATTAAATCGAAGTTTTCATGCTCATTAATGTGACCTCAACAAACAAGGTCAACTCTATTTACCGAGTTGGCACTCTCTATTAATAAGAAAAGTGACATGTATGTAACCAATAAAAAAACTAGAAAATTAGATAATTGATCATGCGATTTAATACAGACATTGTCCAATTAAAGAAGGGTAAATTATCATAAAACTAGCAAATACCAACTTGTATTGTCTTTTTTTTTTCCTACAATCTATTCACCTTTGTGTACATCTATTATGAAACTATTACCTTTGCCATTAAACACTATCACATGTGCATGTGTGCTAAATAAAAAAGTCCTATATTCGTATTATTTTCCCTCTTTATTTCTCCAATGAACAAAATGCCTCCATCCGATGAAAAAACACAAAACTAACATATTACACCCATCGTTTCTTCATTCTTATCTACTCTGTCTTCCAAACAAAAGAAGCTTAAACCCCAAATTCAATCTTCTAATGGCAAACTGAATGACCGCAATTGGGTATAACTGGTTCATAAAATTTAGGTGTTTGTAGTTTTCTTCATAGAGGAAGAGAAACATATGTGCATGCATAATGGATGAAAGAGTATATTTTTTAAGAGAAGAAAACATAAAAAGAACATTTTTTTGCTAAGGAAAAATGCACCTTACCCAAAAAAAAAAGAACCTTATGTGGAGTTTCCTGATTGTGATATCCTTGCAATTACAGGGATTTCATGGTGATTAAGGCATGCGATTTTCTAATGTTTCTAAGGTTATTGATTTAAGTGAGTGGGACCTTATTTCCAATTATGGGTATTTTGTCTGCCATTGACAAATTGAATTTGGGGTTCAAGGTTTACTCCTTGGGAAGATAGAGTGTAGAAGAAAGAATAAAGAAATGGAAGGTGTGATTTGTTAGATTTGTGTATCTCCATTTAAGGGAGGTGACAAAGAAGAAATTTTTTTCATGAGGGATGGCACATGACTTTTATTCATTTGGCATGAGTGCTCACTTCATAGAAATTAATGGAAAAAGTAATAAGAGGAAACACAAGTGAGTAGTTTGTAAGAAAAAATAATAATAACTTAGGTTAGTTATAACCCATTAAACAATTGCATAGACATACATGTAGGATAGTTATAACCTATTAAACAATCACTTAGGTTAGGGATGTAACTAAGACAGGTTTTACGAAACCCGATCCCAATATCCTTTAGGCTTTTCAATACCGGTCACAAATCCTATAGGGTTTTTTTTTTTTTTTTCATAAACCCACAACCCGCCCAATAGACCCTATAGGGTACCTGAATTCGATAGGCATATAAATACTTCAATTTTAATTATTTTATGTTTAAAGTTATCTAAAGAAATATTTTCTCAATACCCATAATTTTCTTCTTGTTTACTCATGAAAAAATAAATTTTCATTAATACTTGAGTATAAAATGAATCATTCTAAATTTATTTCCATTAGCTTAACATTTTACTGAGTCACCATGATTAATTAAAATAAAATGTCATAAAAAATGAATGCTTCATAATTTTAAAAATACATATAACCTTTTATTAAATTAAACTACAAATCTAATAATGCATATATCATTCATTAAATTAAACTAATACCTAAAATAACTAAAATATATAAATTTAAAACTAATTTTATTAAATTGAAATAAATTAAATATTTTCTTAATGGGTTTTGGTTCGCAACAGGTTTTATTTCCATCCCACAATCCGACCCAAACTCTATAGGGTTCATATCTTGCCAAAACTTATAGGGTATTTATCGAGTTGAGTAAGTTAGATACGCTATAAGAACTCATCCGATTGTATTCCTATTAGGCATATCAACTCTCAAACTTTTAATATGTGTGTTTGTGTGTTAATGTTTGCTTAATTATTCATGTTTTTTCTTATTTGGTACTTCATATGTGTCGTTTCTCAATTTGTTGAAAGTGTCACATTAGTAAACAAAAACACAAAAAATTTGATTAAACATTTTATTGATTATTTTAAAATCTATAGTTAACTATACATAAAAAAAATTAAAGTGTGAAACGTGATATTAAACCAAAAAAGAACTTTGTAAGCATTCACATTCACATCCCTATATTTTAATTATCCAATATTATAATCATTGTATACGTGGAGTCGAATGAGAGTTCTATTTAATAATGAGCTAAGTCAGAGTGATCCATGTGAAAATTGTAAATATTCACGGTTACTTTTCCTAATAAAACGGCATTAGGGCAGTGCCATCGGATTTTAATCGTCTGCCCAGTTCAATTCGTGTGACCAATAAAACCACTGCATGACCATTGACCACCACAATATATATATATATATATATATATATATATAAACAGACGATGCATCGTGATAGTATGCAAATAAAAAATAAAATATATAAATTAAATAGATATATTTGTTTTCACAGGTTGAAAGAAGACAACTTTAATTAGTCCTATAAATTAGAAAATTAATTACAAATCATAATTATGTATGATCCTATTTAATTCTATTTAAAACCTATTTAATTTCATGATTTTAGGATACCAAAAATATTTTAAGTCCATATGCTCAAAAAGAAAAAACTATATTTATTCAACCCTTATTTAATTTTATTCAAACCCTATTTAATTTCATTATTTCAACAATACCAAAAAATTTTACGCAAAAGACTATGTCTATTTAACCCTATTTAATTATGCTAAAAAAGGAAAACACTATGTCTATTCAACTCTTATTTAATTATATTCAGACTCTATTTAATTTTCATGATTTCAGGAATACGAAAAATATTAATATTTTATACTCATATGCTAAAAACATTATATTAAAAATATTTACACTAAAAACACCCAAATGGATGATTTTTTTTAATAATATAGATATAGATTTAAATCTAAAGATTTATAGTTGCCTACTTAACTACCAATAAAAGCCACTTTAGCATCCTCCTTCAACAGTTTTGATTCTTGTTATTTTACTTTAGTACATATTTTTATTTTTTTTTTTCTTTAGTTTAAGTACTAGATTTTATACCCCTCACATAAAATTTGTATAAGATTAATAATTAATATTACCATATAGAGCCTTCCCCTCATTGAGGAAAAACTTGATTATTTAAATAAGATTAAAATATACACTATACTTAAATTAGCTGGAACAGCCACGAGCCAGTTGTCCACTTTTATTTGGGCCCTCTTGCTTTGTGGCAATTTTGTAGGTAGATTCAAGGTGAATTCAAGTCGAAAACCATCGCTGCTTGTCACTTGTTGATTAGATGTATCATAAGAAAATTATGTGGATAACAATGTGTGGTTCATATGATCTAGCCACACTCACTGTGGAGAAACAGTACTCGCAGGTCCATGTGTTTTACGTGCGAGTTGACGAATGGATACGTATGTCCTTTGATCAACTCAAAGTACATTTTTGAGCCACCATAAGGTCGTGAAGTGTTGGGATATCTAACTTTGACAGCCAGATTTTAATTGGGAAGAAAATATCTATTATCAGAATAGCTTAGAGTGTGATGAATAACTCAAAAATCTACCAATAGCAGTAGGAACACGGACCTGGATTGGTCCAATTTGAGAAGACATCAAAATCCAAATAGAGAGGCCGTCTCACATCTATTTTAGGTATATGTTTTACTGATTTACAAATATATAATAAAGAAAAAAAATTCATATAAGATATACCTATTTCTATATAAAATTTGTCCTATCTATTTTTATCTAAAAAAGAGGATAAATATCAAACTTGATTACATATAAATTCAATTTGATAGCTAAACTTTAAATAATCAATTTAACACAATAAATATTTTATAACTATTTTTATTATTTCTTAACGTTGTTTAATATTAACAGGTCATTTCTTTCACGTTAGAAAATAAAGTAAACATTGTTAGTAAAGTAGTAAAAATAATTATAAACAATTTGATTGGATTGTGAATTGACTATTTGAGAGTTTAGATACTAAATTAAATTTTTGTATAAAGTACAAAACTAAATTTTACATTTTCCCTTTTGAAAAATTGGAATTTAGAAGAAGTAGGATTGTTATTTTTATCTTTTATCCAATTTTAACAGTTGGGCACTTAATGTGCAGAAAAAAGGCATTATATAAATTATTAAAATAATAAAATCAATTATGATAAGTTTTGACTTCTTAAACAACTCATGATGTCTCTCATCCACTTTTTGGGATTCAAAAACTTCGCAACAAAAATATTCAACAAAATTAAGTTCCAATCATAATTGCAAATTAATTATGTCTCCTGCACATTTTTACGACACAAAACTTGAATTTTATGCACAAATTAAATTAAAAAAAATTGTCTCTCAAAAAAAAAAAAAAGTCACGTTTCATATGTACATGCTCTCTCAAAGTCAAAATTGTACAACTGATTTTACATTGACTATATACCAATTTTTTAAACTGAATATCTAATAATCTCTCAAAAAAAAAAAAAATCACATTTTTAGGACTATCACCGATATTTCTACACTGTTGTTACTTAAAATGCACCTAACAACAAATCACCCACCGACACCAATTCCCACATCCACCCCATTGATCTCGGTACCCATAATTGATCGTTGAACACGTTGTCGTCGTCGACAACACCGTCATCATCGTCTTTTTTATGATTGTTTATGTTGTGGTTTCTAACAGTGATCCAGTGCTCATCATCCACGCACACCGATCCGCTTCGTAACACGTCAACCGTCTGATCCTATCACCCACATCATCATCGTCATCGAGCTGACTTGTACGTTCAAAACTGGTTGAACAAGTACCTGGGGATGCTTCATCAACGGAATTCCAGTACCCTTGATCAAGTATGCTTGTTGGTGAGTCGGAATTGGGATCGTGTTCCTGGCTGATTTTGATCTCCTTAAGGAACGGGTGTTCCAGGAGCTGGCGTGGAGTCCAACGTTTTTTCATGTCCCTGTCAATGCACTTGCCCAAGAAATCCCTTGCTTTGTCGGATAGATTATAAGGAACTCCTGGCAATGCACCAGAACATGTGATCCCGTACAGAACACTCAATGCGTCAGACTTGTCGGACCAGGGGATTCCCCGGTAGCCATCTCGATAATCGTGCAACCGAGGGCCCACACGTCCGCCGCGAACCCTGCTCCTCCCCCGAGCCACCTCCGGTGCCATATACATCGGCGTGCCCGCGACCTTTAAACCCGATTCGAAGTCGAGGCTGATCCTCTTGGAGCAGCCAAAATCCGCGATTTTCACACCCTCTTGGCTAATTAAGATGTTTTGTGGCTTTATGTCACAGTGGACTATTCCTTGTGAATGCAAGTAATCTAGACCTTCCAAAATTTGTGTGGTATAGTAAGCAATTGTTGACTCACCAAGTTTCCCTCCGTTTCGGTGAATCGTGTCTTTAATCGTGCCTCCCGGTACGTATTCCATGAATAAATTGTACACAACCATGCTGTTCTCCAGGTAACGTCACACCCCTTGTAGCTGACTATATGCAGATGATCTAGGGATGATAGGATTTGTTGCTCTCTTTGCAAGAATTCTGATGCAGAGAGCTCGGTGGATTTCACCGCAAAGACGGCACCGGAGTGGCGGGATGTGGCGATAGAGACGGTGGCAGAGGAGCCCTGCCCTATGGTGTAGCCTCTGGTCCAATTCATTTGGTACAGAGGAAAAGAATAAGATGGAGTGTGAAGGGTGTTTCTCTGGAGTGTCAACTTGAGTTGGTTAAGGTTAATGTTGTCTATATATATTATATCGAGGAGAGAGGGGTTTCAAATGGATGGGACTTTTCAATTTTTTTTTTTTTTTATTGAAAGTTAAAAACTATTGGTTGGGTGGGTGGGTTATTCCATAATTTCTGTATCTTCTATTCTCTGCCTCAGCTTTTTGTCTGAAGAAAGGGCAGTGTTTTTTCCCTCTGATTGAAATAAAAAGTTTGGATTGGGTTGGCTTTTTAATAGATGGAGGGATATTCTACTTGTTAAATATTAGTATAGTTTTTAATGCGATAAGGGCAATCAAATCATACTAATGGGCAAATTGTAATCGATCTTCCTAACTTAATTAATCTGTATTACTATTTAAAGAATAGTTTAAGAAATGCATAAAAAAAATAATTAACTGCTAATTTAAACTTTGTTTATAACTTTTTATACGCGTTTTACTAAAAAAATTTGAAAACATTAACTTTTGGTTCTAATCCTTATAGACTTGTAGATGGGTTAAAAATAATAATTCTACAGCTTTATATATACATGCTTCTTCGTAAATGTACACCAATTATTGGTCATAATTTATTTTAGACCTCTTTCTTCTTTGCAAGTACGCTTCTAATGTAAAAATATACATATGTACATAAAACATTTTGATGGAATTGCTTTAACGTTAGAGTCATCAACGTGTCCAAATTCGGATGGTATATTGGCACCTTTTGGGGGAAATTTGGCAGGAGATGGCATGGCAAAGTGGCATCATGCCAAGTGTCATGGTTAGAAACATGGGTAGATGAACAAGTGGGAGTAAAGTAATTGGATTCGGATTGGGACTGGTGGAAAAGATAGAGAGGGGGAAAACAAGGGAGGTTGGATTTGGATAGGGTGATTTGGATGGATAATCACACCGAGATGCTTTGTGTTGTTTTAAGGTAGAGTTAGGGTTGGATGGGTGGAGTGGGTTGAACCACCAAAACTTATAATTGATTTCTACTATCTCTCCTTTTTTTTTTTTTTTTTTTTTTGTGTTTCGGTAGAGTTGAATTAGGGTATCTCCTTTGGTATATATTTACATATTTTTAAAATTGGAGTCCTAGGGATGACTAAAGTCAAAGTATTCTTCATTGGATTAGGATGAATTTGGTCAAAGTCAAATGCTAAAAGGGCAACCATTTCTCTAATTTTGCTTTTGGCTCCATCTAATTGCTCTTCAAATAAAAATATTTTTTAAAGTTATCAGAAGGGTATATTGTTTTATCTTTAGAAAAGATATTAGCAATAGTAGTAATCAATTTAAATGAAAATGATAAAACCGAAAACTGATAAATAGATACTATAAATTAATTTATTGAATGTTATAAGAAAACCGTAAAATTTAAGTTTGTTATACATTTAGTGATTCTAATCTTTAAAACTTCAGGACATTTATTTTTCATCCTTTTTTCCTCTTCTATGGTTGGAGGAATTTGTGGGGATTCAATACATGTAAGTATTGTATTTGATTAAGGAAGTAACCCGAAAGCTAAGGAATCATGATACGTACTCTAGGGCATTGCTTTTGCTTGTTCTTTACACAGGTTGGAAGATTTCACCACAACCCAAAGGAATATGCCCACCTGGCATGAAAGTGGATGACCACCCATTCGATTTTAAACATCAAAGCAGCACTTTTCGGGGGAAAGGAAAAAGTTCAGTATATCAAAGAGATAATCATTTGCTATAAACGGGTGAAGTTTTCAAATTTTCCCCAATGAAATAAATAAAATGAAAACAAAAATGTTAACAACTACTTTTAAATTTAATTTACTTTATAGTTTTAGATACTTGTTATATATATATATATATATAAGATGTACAATCAATTAAGAAAAATATGATAAGTTTCATTTTAGGTTCATTACATGTTATACACTATATGCATGTAAAATATAAGTATTAAGAAAATATTAACATTGCTATAATACATAATACATGTGATAATTATATTTATAACTATCCATTCCACTATCAATTCATATTAAGGGTGCATTTGGTTCATTAGTTAATATCAATTTGATATATGTTTCAATCAGACTATTTATCAAAAACAAATACAAATGAATATCAAACATTTTCACTTATAAATAAATCATACAGATCATATATAAATAAGATATAAATACAAATAAGATATAAATACAAATAAGAATAAATAAGATCCAAACTAAAAAATAGATCATCCAAAAAGATCCTTTATACTAGTAGTTACTTATTATTATTATTACTATTATTATCCAAATGAAAATTGAGAGATGATGGCAAAAGTGGGGTCTTTGTTTAGGTGCCAAGTGTTGTTTTGGTGCTTTTCTGTTACGTGTTGTATTTCAATTTCATTTGCTTGGGCATTTGGACTTCATTCTCCATACTACTTCCCAAGAGTGAGGGCAAAAAGATACTTCCATATCTGGTTAACCAGAATCCAACCATTTTGACAACTAAATTTATATTTTTAAAATAGAAAATATCTAGATTCCAAATAATTGGAGCCTTTTTTTAATATTTGAACACACTAACCCTTACAACGAATTTGGACATGTTTTTTCAGTCGCCCTAGTTGCAAAGTTTTGGTTTGATCGATATGTACTAAACTGAGGCAGTAAGACACTTCGAATATTTTGTATTTTCGCTTCTTTTTTTTTCCCCCCTTTTCAGAAGGTCTAGGGATAGATGGAATTATTGTTTCTTAAATTTAGAGATATAAAGAAGAGGTTTTGCCATTGCGTAAAAACAAATACAGCCACCTTTGTTCTTGAAATTTGATTGCGATAAGTATCGATCTTGATGCACTTCTAATAAGTTCAAATGAAATATATATATATATATATATATATATTTGTTTATTTATTGGCCATAAAATATATAATTGATTTTGAAATTTATAAAAAATTTCTTTTGACCACCTTAATAAGTATCTCAAAAACAACTTTACTATTAAAATAAATATAATAATTAATATATTAACTATTCTAATAGTGCGATTATGATTAAATTTAAATTATTAAATAATTAATGGGATCTGTTAAAGTTAGGAATGATAAAATTATCCTAACTTTTAACAAACCCATCATATTATTCTAAAATTTAGTTCGAAATTTACCTTTCAAATTCCAATTTTTTTTTTTCCATTTAGTTTTAATGATGCATGACAAAATAAGTGTAACATATGAAGTTTTTTACTTCCTAATGATTAAAGCTGAGAAAAAAAAATAATATATGTTGTACTATCGCGTTGGATATATGTAAAGTTTATGATCGGATTAAGTGTTATTTTAGCAAGCTACATTATTGAAGCTGGGTTTTGACGAAAATTGGGTTTTCTCGAATACATGTACGATTAAAATAAACAAAAAACCCACGGAACCTAAGCAAAATAGTAAATATGTTCATAAATAGATATATAAACTGATAAAATAAAAACGGGAATGCTTGATGCACACACATATATAGACGACACCCGAAATGAGTATAATTAATACATACTGCTAAATTAAATAAAAATAAATATAATAATTAGTAACAATTATTGATATCTATATTAATGAAAAAAATAATGTAAGGTCTAAAAAAGAGAATTATATTAATGAAAGAAACTCATGAAATATATAATGGGAATTTGCATCATTAAAAATAAGGATGCAACTGGGATGAATTATTATAGAATATCCAACCTACAAAAGATCATATAGAGTTTTGATGCAAGTTTGGGTATTGTTTTTAAATTGATTTACAAATTTTAAATATGATTTGATAGGACAACCCAACCTGCAAAATAATATAATAAATTTTCAATAAAACTAATGATAATAATTTTATAATCTCATGCCATGGCACTACTTATTATAATTCACTCTTTTTCATTCTTCTACCTATTATCAATTTTATTTGTAATGTGATGAAAGAATAACCTCATATATTACACATGTCCCCTACTATAGGTAGTTAAAAGTCAGGAGACCAAGAAGAGAATGTAAATTACCTACAAAGTTGCAAAATGATATAGTATATGTGGCAATATGTTTAATAATTTTCTTGGAAAAAAAAAAAGAAAGAAAAACAAACCAAGTATAGGTAGGCCAGTCCCTATAGGGTTTATACCAAACTTACGAACCCTGTAAAGTATTAAGACAAGTTCCAATTTTATATAACCCGTTTCAAATATGTCTCTATTACATTATTAAAAAGAGGGAACTAGGTGTAAATCACTATTATTGATCCATTTAATCAAATTTTGAACATTATAAATGAAGGGCTTGAAGCTTTATTTACAATCCACACCCAACAAGAAATTACTTATGGCAATAGAAGACCAATGTCATAACATAATAGATAAGCATTTAGGCCTAAAAACGTTTTGTTTAAAGTGGGTTTTTGCTTATAGAAATGCCAATCGTCTAGAGCAATGATTTTACATAACTAGGCCTTGTAAGCCTTTAATTTATGAGTTATGTACTTGCAACACAAAACACAGTCATATGGCACCGAAAGGCTATCTAATGCAGCCATTCGAATACTTAAATCACTAGGTGTGAGAGAATGAACCATTAATAAGAAAGTTATGGGAGAGTCAATTTGTCTAGCTTAGACTTGGTAAGGGATATTTATTAGAAAAGTGAATAAACCAAGGAAAATGTCACCTAACTATTTGAGGAAATTGTTGATTTATCGATCCATCAAAAAATTATTTACAATATACCAATTATATAAAAATAATCTCCCATATACTAATACAAATCGCATGTATAGAATGTAATTTCATTTTTTCAATGAATGTTGCATGTGTTACACGTGATTTTTATAATTTTTGCAAAAAAAAAATAGTGAAACATTCTATAATTGTAAATATCATGTTAAATATGCGATTTTACTTTCATTTATGCTAAAACACGAGCATGTGATTTTGCAATATACTAAAATTTCAAAATCACACGTTAAAGATGTAATTTTTTTTATTAAAACCAAAATAGTATATTGAAGATGCAATATTATCTTGGTATTTTGGTAATTAAAAATATATATTTTGTATTTAGGTAATTTTCTTTTGTAAAACTGGTAAACATGTGTGACACACTAATTATTTAGGAAAACGCATCCAAGAAGATTTAGCTAATACATCCTCATAAATTAGAAAAAAATTCAAAAAATTGTGGTATCGGTTTGAGATAGTTGGCAAGTTGGCTTATTTTCTTAAAGAAATAATTCAAGCAACCTTAGCAAGTCAAGATGAGAACAATAAGAGTCATCAAAACTATTGCCAAGCAAGGTAATTTGATTCAGTCTTACAATCCTCATTCAAGATCATCCTTAAGTCATCATGGAAATCAAATAGATCAGCTCGTGGTCTAAACAACATATGAACCAAATTAGCCTTTGCTGAAACAAGGTCGAATTAGTTCTAAAGAAAGCAGACAAAATTATCTATCAGTTCTTTATATTTAATCTTAATCTTAGAAAGTAGAAATCTTTAATAATGAACTTAATTACAATTTTTACAAAACCATAATCAATTAATAGCATCTAAGTTCATAAGACCATAATATGATATTTGAGTCATAAACTATCAAACAAACTAATTAATTCGAATTATAAGATGAAATAGAAAATTGAATGGATCTAATTTAAAAGTGGAACACCTTAAAATGAATTAAAAGATAGCAAACTATAGATTAAACCCTAGGAAGCTTGATTAAAATCAATAAAATACATCTAAACTCTATAGGTAAAATTTGAGAAGAATTTAAATATGGATCATACAAAATCAATTAAATTATGAATCAAATTATAAAATATGTATAAGAATGATAGACAACGAGAAATTTGCAAGTTATTTTCCAAAAAAGAAAAATCATAGTATTATTAGTGGTGGTTTGTAATCATTCTTAAAATCACGTTATACTATCACATCTATCTTTGAGACAATAAAGTCCTCACGTTTAACTTTTTTCACATAATTTAGAAAATATATACATATATATGAACTTAGCTCCAATTTTTTTTACTAAGTAGGCCTCTTAAGAAAAGCCATAGTCCTTGGAACTTAGTGGTACATGTACTGTAAAATGGGTTAGATTTCTTATACAGTGGGTCATGCTCCAAGCGCTTAGGGCTTAATGGTTTTGCCGCATATATCATTTTCATGCAATATGTGCAAGGCTTCCTTTAGATAAATGGGTTTTAATTGATTTTTAGTTATGAAAACCTCATTAAATTTTAAGAAACTTGGCCGAATGCCATTTATAAATTCATCATACTTGAGATTAAAAAGAAAATATGGTATCTTAACTGTTCAAAATTATCAAGAAAACAATCCTTAAACATCATGGCCTACTTAGGCAAAACATAAGTGAGGGAGTTAGACTCTATCTGTTTATAATATTTGGCACTCAACCCAAAAGTAGTAAAACAATTTAAAGTTTATAGTCATCCATCAAAAATAAGAAACATAAACATTCAAGTAGTTTTCTCAAAGTTCCATATAGTCCTCTACCATATGGATCACTCTCCAAACTTATCCTATAGAATCACAATAAGGGTCCGCATACAAGCCCTTGTTAGTATCTAAAATAGTAAAAAGTGAGCAGTAAAGCCCAATGCAAAGTAGTCAACCACATATACGAATGTCATGGACTTCTAAACTAATACAGTATGCCCAAGTTAAGTTTGGTACATTATAAAGCCATAAACAAGTATTCCTAGCATCCTAGAAATACCGACATGCACAATAGTATTCATGATTACTGCCAAACAAAAGGAATATGGTTCCCTCAGCGGATCAGGCATCGAAGAGGGGGCCACAAGTCCCCAAATCTCATCAGAAAAGAAAAAGAAGAAGAAGTTTCGTATGGATCGATTCCACACAAACAACTATTAATGACCATGATCTATTGCAACATTTTATGCAAAATCCCATACCCATGCATAACTTCATTGCAACTTTGTACCAACTTATAATTGATCGTCTGGTTTTAGAATATTTACTATTAACTATCCACTTGATCTTACCACGCACTCTATAGAGGTGCCATTTTTTAAAGTAAGCAATCAAACAGCAACCAACACATGATTTAGCCTAGTATAAGTCTTAGTCCGATTATTAATACTACCCCTAACAAGCAACATGCAATTAATGCTTACTTGTTAACCAATTGAAACCTTATCTTCCTGTTTCTAAGTTTAAAGTCATTTGCTATTCATAAATTCAAATATATTGTGTTAGGACAAGTATCCAAGTAATCTTAGTTAATTATCTAAGTCCTCATTAATTAAACCTAGGTTAAGATCCACGTGATCATGGATCCTAGTTTAGGACTTAACCCATTTGCATACATCGAGTCAGAGTTATAGATAAGCGATATTTCCTAAGTTTCTATATCATTTATTTCATTTAGCTAAGTTACCTAGTTAAATTTGTAGGTTATGATTGGTGGTAGGGTTTAGGTTAACCAATACTTAGTGGGCTATATTCTTGTAGGTTCGATTCTTAGCCTTCTAAGAATGGATTCTCATAGTCCACCATTCCGATAAAGTTCTTAACATCCTATTCTAATTATTAGCTAACTAAATATGAAGGACTTTTATTTAGATGAGACATTTTGTGTTTGATGTGGTTGGTTAGTGTAGTGATTAGAAGTGTATGTCAAGTTTACAAAAGATTTGAAGATTTCACAAGTTAAACACCAGAGTTTTTTATGTTTAAGAAAAATAGTAGTAACTTTTAATAGGGCATGTCCCAAGAGAAGGGTTGTGGTGGTCTCTATGGTTAAGATAGAGATGACTACGGGCAATGGTACAGCCCATGGTGTAGGCCGTAGAGGCCTTGGTTAAAAAATAAGGTTGACTAGATAAGTCCACCACCTTTCGTATAGGTAGTGTTAGTATGACCCTCTATATGAGTCGTATCACAGGGCGAAATGACCTAAGTGAACTCCGAGAGTGATATGGACTCCCATATAGGTTGTATCATAAGGTATATTAGCCTAGGTTAACTCCAGAGTGATGTAGCCTCCCATATAGGTTATATTGCCAGACATATCAGCCTAGCTTTATGACTTTCCTTGTTCTAAGTATATTGATTTTCCTTTTTCAAAGATTCCTTATCAAGTCTATTCATTCCAAACATGATTTATCTCCATTTTTATTAATCTATCATCATTCATACCACACTTTTATTTCCAATCATCTCATCCTCCAAGAGTTTGATTTCTACATCAATACCCAACATTACACTTATTTCCTACATTATTTTGAGTAACAACAAAATCCCAAATGTAGTTTTTTAACTACTTCACATAATAAATAACAAACTCACTGCAATAAACATAAAATCTCCTAATCACAAATTGTTTTAATGTCTTAACTTTCCTTTAAATGCAACAATCCTCTTGTTTTAACTGTTATAAAGATCCAAGGTCTCAAAACCACTCAATACTCTAATTTTAGCAACCCAAAACATGTGCCAATATACCTGAGTGAATTTTTAAGCTTAAAAAGCTATTAAACTCAAGTTACAACATTTTAAAGTACTCCTTTTACCTTATTACGAATTTCGGAGATGTTGTATAACTTCCTCTCTTTCTATTACTTCTTCATCTCCCTCTTCACCTCATGGAAAACATGGTGAAATCACTAACTAGTGCTAATTTCTATTGAGCCTACATAATTAGCACTAATGGAGGTTATTAAGGGTTTAAAGTTTTAGAAGCTTACCTTAAGCTTGGAGAGGATTTTCTAAAAAGTAAGATGAGGTAGAAAATGCAAAAGAAGTTCAAATATGAGGGGTGTTAGAGGTAGGGTTAGAGTTTTAGAAGGAAAAGAATGCACCATTTTAGATTGTTCCACATGGTAAAATCCAGAGCGTCCGAACTTTTATATCTAAAATCTTGGCTAGTTTAGGTTTTGAATTTTGAAATAAGGAATAATTATAATTTTAATTACCCCCCAACTTATTATTACCATTTAAACTAATTTTCAAAATTTAATTTTCCTTGGATTCCCAATTAGGGGTAAAATGGTAATTTGTAAAAATTTTGGAACTTTAAAAGCATTGTATTTGATGTCTTGTAAATGTTTGACCTAAAAATATTTTTAAATTCTAACTTAATTTATTTTCGTTATTTTACATTGTTTTTAAATTTTCTAAATCCTAGATTATCAATTAGGAACGTAACTGGAAATTTTGAATGTTTGGCCATTTGAGTTCTTCTATGATTTTAATTGGTTTTTCTTAACTCCAACTGATTTCAATTCCTAATTATTGGTGTTTGGATCATTTCACGGTGAATTGTAACATGTATACAAGTTGGCAAGAAAGAGAAAAAGGCTTCAATGAAAAAGTTATATTAACTAAAGAAAATTTTAAAAATAGAGCAATATTATTTTAAATAGTAAATCATCTTGATCACTCTGGAGAAGTATTAAAACGACAGGATGCTTCAACTTAAAATATATGTGTGCATCATTACATTCGGATTTAAGTCCGAATACCTAATTTATTGGCCTATTTAAAAGTTATCCCACAATTTTAATAGGAGGAGCAGGATTGCATATTTAAAAATTCTGGATTTGTTTTGTTCGTCATTTCCATAGATTTTTTTAGGACTTGTCTACAAGAAGTACTTTCCAAGCGTTGCCGGCGTAATTTACCAAGCTTTGTTCGTCATTCTGTTAGTTAATTTAACCTCCACATAAGAATACTTGGTCTTTGTGTGAAAAAGAAAATGAAGTTGGCATTATTAATAAAGCTATTTTAAGTTTAAATGTATATAAAACAAACAAAGCGAATAGATTGGTTACCAACATTTGCTTCTAGAATTCGATATGATTGGCTCTTGGAATATATGATATAGTGGTTCTTAATCAACCTATATTTATGAAAGTTATGATAATTGACCATTGAGTATTCCTCTTTAATTATAGTTTTCAAAATAAAGAAGGAAAGGGAATGTACAATAGGAAATTTGAAATTTTGAAAGACAGCAAAAAGATATTAGTCCTATTAAGGAGTCTACAGTACACTTAAGTGCTAAAAAAGTAATCTCCCGTAGTTTCTAACAATAATAATATACTTTACAAAAATTAAATGTATAAAAAAGTAAAAATAAAAAATATATTTATTTATTTAGTATTTCAATATGTATATTGCATACAACTATTAACAAGATTCGTACTAACCGGCCTTAGATCCGATGGATCTACAAACCTAAACTCATCCCGTGTCAATCTACAACGATTATGGATTTCAATCCAAACCCAACTTGAGGGAATATCTATTCAAAATTATTATTACATGAGATAAGCAGCATCAATAAGTAGGCTTGAAGGTGTTGAAATTGGTTAAAAAACAGTCCCAGAAGTGCACCAAATCACACTAATAAAACTGGTGGGGTTAGAAAAGGTTTAAGTTGTTAAAGTGCAAAAGACCAACAACCCCTTCTAACAAAATTCCATCACACCCCATCTGATTTATTATTTTAATATATATATATATATATATTTTACGATGGCATATTCGCATTAGTTCAGTTGGTTGGACCAATTAATGCGTTACAAAGCTAGTTTAGAGATTTGACAAAAAGGAAAAAATGTGAATATGATTTGATGCGTGGCTTACAAGATAGCCAATGATTAGGAAGCTTCTACAGAACGCCAATTCAAGAAAAGGAAAATAACGGGCTTGATTTCTTTATTACTTTATGTTATTTTCTCTAGATGTTCCCAGATTTATATAATATTAAATCAGAGTTATTTTATTCAAGAGAGCACGTGATATGATATTTAATTGTTAAAAAAAGGAACAGATATTTATGATATTGGTCCAGCCAATAATAGTGTGTACAGGTATGTGCAAAGATAACTTTTTGAAGTGTATATATGATATCATGAAGAAAAGCTAATACCATTGGGCATTTCTTGGTTCCTATTTCAAATGCTTCTCTTTAGTCTTTAATATTTGGTTCACAATAGCAGACCATTATTTGATAATTTATTAAGAAAGAATGGACATAAGATATCAATATTTTATTTGGCTGACATGATGGATATGGCAATATGGGAGAAAAAACAGACATATATAATTTATTAAATATATATATGTATATATATAAAGAGGAGAGAAAAAGATATCTATGAATATTGTAAGAGGAAGAGAGGGAGTGAAGCAATAACTTTATTAGAATATTACCAATGAAACCAGATTCTAATTTATTTTTAAAACTCCAAAAAGATGCAATTTATAAAATTTGGGATCTTAATCCTAATAAACCAAATAAATGCCTATAATTTTTATATATTTGAAGTAGAGTTGCTGGATCTAGCCTTTTAGACCAACCCATATTAGATAATTTATTTGGATATATCAAAAATGTATTTATATTATATGATTATAAAATACTTAATACTTGGCATATCAATCGTGCCATGCTTTTGTCATATATTATATATAATGTAATTTATGATCAAATTTTTATGAACCCAATATGATATAAGATATTTTTTCCATTGTTTGTGTTAAGATATTTTTTCTTTTTCTAATTTTTGGGTACATAAGTCATCCTTAGATTCACCCATTGGCTCTTTTCAGATGTAGGCAGAGGCTTTGCGTTTTAAGGCAATATGAAATTTGGGGCCACAAAAGGGTTTAAATTTATGATGGGGAATGGCAATGAACACGTGGTTTTAAAAGGTTTGAGTGAAGTGGGCACGTTTTATTTCTAACGTATGTGAGCATGAAAGTAGCAACGTATCCATGCGTTTGGGGCAAGGGATGCTCCAAAATTAGGTGCTTTTGTTAGTTCACTTATGACCCAGCTTCTTTACTTCTTTTTCTTATTTGTCCACTTAACGTAAGACGTTCATGGAACATTAATTTATCGGTTATCACTTTTGCTTTCGGATGCCAAATGCAAAGCCAACTTCGCCAATGTGCTATATATAGGGTGATTCGCTTCATAAAAGGAATTATTGATAGATGTTTTGAATGCCAAATAAAAAATTTGTGTTTAGATTAGATATATTGCTTTTATATAGAGTATGTAAATTTCATTAGAATGCTAAGTGTGTCTAATGAGATCATTCAGTCTAGTAGCTAACCATTAAAATAACTTAATATTCGTTAACCGTACAATTCAATAATTCAAACTTAGATTGTATTAGCATGAAATACCCATTAATATACTAATAATTATAAACCTTGTTTTGTTATAAATTTCAAATTTAGTCAACTTCTTTAATTAGATCTTTTGAAAATAAATACTTAATTTCTTACAATTTTGATTATAAATATAATTTTGGCAAAAGGGGGGAGAAAATGCAATTAACTTGCATGAACTTTGGCATTGATGAAAATAAACTCTTTGCAACCACCTCCCCAAACTTTGATAAATTGATAAATAACCCCCAAATTTTGAATTTAGAATAAATGCAACATTCGAGCTTATCGAAAATTAGTTTAATACTTCTTAAACTTTAATTTAAGTATGTATCTTTTAAACTAAAAAAGGCTAATTAATCAAAATTTAGAAGTTTATTTGCAACACTTAAAAGTTTAAGAAATATTTGTCATGGCCTTCAAAGTTTAAGTGGCCCTTTAAAATTAATATATATATATATATAATATAATATATGAAATTCATGATACAATCATTAGGGATATTGAACTCAACTAGCAATACTCTTTATGTGAACAATTAAATTTTGAGTACTGCGTTGGCCGAAGGAATAGTTTGAAATTAGTTAGCCCAACAAATTATGTATTGTTATTTTCAAACTTTTACCCACTTCTCTTGAATTAGGACAGTCCATTGTACTTCGTATCAGTAATCCATTTAGTGGTGGCAAATATTTTGCTAATTAAAATATAATTACTACATCTGCCTTCCTCTTAATTTGCTTACATTTACCGATAATAAGCTATATAATTTCAACTAATTTCATCCCAAACTTTAAAATGTCAAATTTTTTTTTTCCTTCTCACAAAGCAAATAAAACCAAAACCAAAACCAAAACCAACACCCCCCACCCCACCCCACTTGGCGCCCCAAAACAAAATATTTGAAAAAAGACGTGTAGGTGTTAAGCTTTCTTCCCCAGTACCCCCAAGATCATTCATTTCGGGTAAAGGACATTTTTAAAGCTACAAAACCCATTTAAAATTTTACCTGTCACATAATATTCCAGTGAAATTTCTTTCTCTCCACTTCATCCCTAAAATCCAAAAAACAAGATTTTCTTGATATTTATTTATAATATTTATAAGATCCATGGTATAATATATTATTAAAAAAAAACAAGTTTATTTTAGGAGTTTTGTTAAATAATCTCAATTCTCAAGAAACTTAAGAATCTTCCCTCACTTTATTTTCACTAGGAGAGTCATATAGCATCTAGTCAAAAGTTTTATGAGAATCTATATTTAATTTAAGGATTTTTTTAGATCAGGTGCATGTTATATTATAATTGTATAACATGGGAGAGTAGGATTCATGGGTTTGTTAAAAGCAAAAAGAATAGTATCAAATATGGTACCTAAAGCTTAATTTATTTTTCAACTAATTAACTGAATTTTAATAAGACTAATTTTAATATTCATTTAAACATTTTTGACATCTGTAGTACTACTTATGTGTTAGGAGAAAACGCCATAATTCTGAATCACGATAACAAACAATATTAACCAACCTATGATTAGAGATTAGGTCTTCTCTTACCAATGCAATAATAAGCAACTAAACAATTGCTTATAAACTAAAAACACCAGGATACAACATGAAAAACTCAATGCGGGAAAAATCACGAGACTAGCAATGCACGATTTCTTCTACTATTAAAAAGAATGGGATTACAAGCTTATTCTTCACTAGATATCAATAGTGGATTTTACAGAGCTTCACCACAATCGATGGATTACAAACAAAAATAAGTTTTTTCCTCTAGAGTTTCTCTTTCTAGGATTTATTCTCTTTTCTTTCTATCTCTCTTTAGAATTCTCCTTCTAGGCTTGAAAAGAGTCACACACTCAAATCCATAAACCTAAGACAAATAAGAACTATTTATATGCAAAACACAAAGGCTGGCTTAGATAAAACATAGGCTGGTGGCATAGGGGCGGCATTGAAAACGCTACTATTCTGTAACAACGTACACCGGCTCAAGGCCGGCGGCATAGACATCTAAGGCTGGTAACGTTGAAGTCAGTGTAGCCATCTTGGATCTTGCCAGAATTCTTCAATTTCAACATTAGCATTTGTTTCATATAAGCTGGTGGCCTTGCTTCTTCTGTCAACCAATGTATATCACAGAACTCCTTTGTTTTATACAAAATCTCTTTATTATCAGGTCCTCTTCGAAATATATGCCCATACTTAGGATACCCTTAATTTCAAAGTCTTCTAAGTGTGTGTGTGTGTGTGTGTGTGTGTGTGTGTGTGTGTGTGTACATTTAGGATATCCTTTGTTATAGACCCATATGAGTTGAATCTATAACATTAACATTATGTTGGCGCTATCTAAATTTTTAGTCTACGCAATTGATTTTTTTTAATCATTCATGGACTACAATGTGTCCAAAATGATTATTTAATAAAGATATTTTACTTGAAATACATGAATATAGTGAAAACAACATCTCAGTAGACGGAGTTAACATAGTTGGTAGTCCATAACACAATTAGGATTAACAGATGTTGACAGTAAGGCACAACCATAGGTTCACTTGGTCTCTTGGGCCCAGAAATCCTTACAGCCCTTGAAAGCCCATGAACACGGCAGCTCGGTACATCCCGACCTCAAGTCATTGGAGAACATAACACCTCAACCATGCATAGTGATGCAGGACTCTCTCAAGTCCTCACATCGAAGTGGCTCTATGAGCTCATTAGGTCGCTAGATCTACTAGCTCAGCCTTGACCCAGCCCAACCCAAAGTCCTTACCCTTAAGACCTCATCCTCCTCAGTTATAATATGCATCCTAGTCATGCCTCGTGATCGGGAAGACATCAACAGCTCAGCCACACTCCACGAAGTCAGATTCACCAACTTCGGTACCATCTCCGCACCTAGTACTAGGCCTTGTACTAGCTGTCTTAATGGGGACAACAAAAAGGAACAGAAAAACATAGAGTACAAACAAGAAAACTAATTGTCTGGCATTCTTTTTGTATGAACCCTACTTCTACCCACAAGCTGGCTTAAGTATCGGAGTGGCCACGCTGGACAATCCCTGATGTCCCTCTGATCTATCTTTTTGGTGTTTGTAAGAGCAATCTCTACAAGCTCGGATTCAGCTTGTGCAACAACTTAAATAGTAAAATAAGTTAAAGAAGTCTAATTGACCATAGAAATTGATGACCTAAGAAAAAAATAAGATACATATTATCCAAAATAAAAATTATAAATTAGTTGATTGCAAAAATAATAAAACACAAAACACTTTTTGGTTTTATCTTTTTCCTAAAATCTGCTCTAGTGTAGGGGCAGAGTAGCTTAGTTCTAATCATAATTTGAACTTTCAAAAATATGTGATAACAACCTATCAAATCCCTAGGATGAAAAAAGAAAAAAGAAAGGTGTGGGGATGCAGAATGTCATTCTCAAAACACGTGATTTTCTTCGTCAAATAAAACATCGCAACCTCCCGATCGACACATCATTAAAGTAGTTTTTGGTGGAGCTTGAAATCGAGTACTCCAAACAGGACAGTTGCTTGGTACCGCAAATTACATGTTTATGACATAAAATACTTATCATGAAACATGCATTGACGGGTTGTAATCTGTAATGATGGTTATAAAATGAAATTAAAAAAATAATAATAAAATTGAATTAGAGAGAAAGTGGGGATAAATGAAATATTTTGCAATATTAATTGTGATGTGTTTGTTAGTGAAAGGAATGATGGTTTGTTTTTGTGGGTATATGCAATGATTAATTTGCTAACCCCTCTTTTTAACGACTAGACTTGAGAACATCACCCACTTGCTTTGAAGTTCCGATAACTAGTTCAGTTATGGTCTTTGTCAGGATGAGGTAAGATTAGGGTTGGTTATGTTGGAAGCAATTATTGGTTTGGCTTGGCAAGCACATAAAACCCCTACCCCTACCCCTACGTCCACAAAAAATTGCCGACATTATTAGACCTTAAAATTGGTGTGTAAAATAAAATTGAAATGTTTTATAACTCTCTAAATATAATGTGGAATTTGTTGGTCCACCAGATCGTCTAGTTTGGTGCATCCTTTTTAATTTGGAAAGCAAAAAATTTTAAGAAGTACGATGCTTAATTTATTTTAAAAAGGGGGGAAAAAAAAAGAGGGAGCACATCGAACGTATAACTCTCGAATTAAATAATCTATATTATCTCACAGATTCCATTGATTTAACATGGCTAGTGGCGTCTAATATATTAAATTTAATGCATTTTGGAACTAATGAAAGATCTAGGAAATTATCCAGGCGAAGGTGAGTTGCATAGTAGAACTTAATTAGGTATTTAAATTTTGATGAAGAGTTAATTAGGTATTTAAACTTTAAAAATTTTAATTTCATACTTAATTGAACTATTTATATCCCTAAATACTATCCGACTCTTTTATTGTTTATTTAGAATACTATCAAGTAATGATTAAGTGGGGTAGTGTTTAAGGACACAAAAAGTTTAACTAGCTATAAAATTTGACTTTTAAAGTTCAGATACCTAATTGAACTTTTCATCAAAGTTTAAGTATCTTTTTTTGGCCGATAAAGTTCAAGTATCAAATTGGAAATTTTCCCTTATTGAAAAAACAAAAGCCTATAACTAACTAATTCAAGGTTGTCAAGCTCACGATTCCACGTAAAATCACGAGAGATCTATATAATTAGAACACGAAATTGAAACGTAAAAATATAAGTTTCTACAACTTATGTAAAATAACTTTTAAAAACTACAATTATTATTGTTGAAGTCATAAAAAATTGAAATACATAATAGATATGAAAAGAATAAAGAAATTAAGTTCTTTTTTATAATAACCCTTAATTCATAATATAATATACATAAAAAAAAAAGCAAGTACAGTCAAAATTAAATTCTTTTCTATTATTTTATTTGAAATAAGATACAAATTAAAAGAGAATTTAACTTTTCAACTTATCTTAAATTTGAAGTCATATTAAAGAAATAAATAAAATTTCCTGTAAAATTTATAACTATAACTTGACTTAAATCAATTTTATAAATGTATAGTATGGGAGTTGGTAGAAGGAGGGAATGAAAAAAGAGAGAAGAGAAAAAGCCTCTTTTGATACATGAAATTTGATAAAATGGACAATTAGGTACCTAAACTTTTAAAAAAAAAATCTAATTTTATATTTCATTGAACTTTTCGTGCCCCTAATCACTACCCACTTAATCATTGCTTGACATGGGTCAATTACATTAAAAAAGAGAAAAGGCCTCTTTTGGTACCTAAACTTTGACGAATTGGACAATTAGGTACCTAAACTTTTAAAAAGTGTAATTTCATACCTAATTGGACATTCCGAGCCCCTAAATACTACCCACTCAATCGTTATCTAACACATGTCAACTACTTCAAAAAACAATAAAAAAGAAGGGGTAGTGAAAAGGGACATAAAAAGTTTAATTAGGTATGAAATTGGACTTTTTAAAAATTCACGTACCAAAAAAGAGCACAAAAAGTTTAACTATATATGAAATTTGATTTTTTAAAAGTTCACATATCTAATTGTCCACTTCGTCAAAGTTCAAATACCAAAAATGGCTTTTTCCCCTTTAAAAAATAAGAAAAGAGAGGTTATAGTAAAAAGATATATGAAAAGTTTAATTAGATGAGAAATTGAACTTTTTAAAAGTTTAGATATCTAATTATACACTTCATCAAAATTTAGGTACCAAAAAGGGTTTTTGCCCTAAAGAGAATGTCAAAACAAAATTAAATGTGATAAGAAAAGTATGTCATCCTTATAGTCCATAAAATTGTAAAAATACGTTTGTGTTTTTTTTATAGGTGTAATGTCCAATTTGATACCTAAACTTTGACGAAAATATCAACTGGATACCTGAACTTTAAAATGCCTCATTTCATATCCAATTGAATTTTTCGCATCCCTAAACACTACATCACTCTTTTATTGTCTTTTTGAGTAATGAATGCGTGTCAGACAATGATTTAATGATATTAAGTGGGGTAATATTTAAAGACATAAAAAGTTCAAGTGAGTATAAAATAGGAATTTTTAAATTTTAAATACCTAATTAACCTTTTTGTCAAAGTTCATGTATCAAATTGGGCATTACCACTATTTTATAATTTAGCCTATTTGACTCATATAAGTAAAATGAGTAAACTCGGTAGACTTAGCTAAAAATATAAGATTTTATCAAGTTTACATAAAATCAGTTAAAGTCGTAAGATTCTACGTACGAATCAACTCAGAGAGCCACTAAAAATCGTAAAATCATAGAATCATATAGTAAAATCGTGATTTTGACAACTATAAACTAGTTTTTTTTTATTGTAATTAGATACAATTTATAAAAAAAAAAATCCAAAGTTAGGAAAGGTGGAATCTAGGGCACCAACACTCCGAATCTGCCAATACTATTCAAGACCACAAAACCTTGCTCATTGAATGAAGGGTTGGTTAAAAAGGTTTCAAAAAAGATACTAATTGTCACGCCCCGAGGGGTACCCTAAACGTGGCAGTCCGCCGTACACAATACTAAAGCCTAAGAATGACTACCTTAGTCACGCAAAGGCTTCCATATCATGTACAAGGCGTACATCACAACGAAGGGAACGCATCGGAGTAGCGCAATTTATATTGATAATAAATAAGTAACAAGGCAAAGAGAATACTTATCATAAATCATAAACATATTGCATTGCAATTCTTAGGAGTATGTCCATCTATTATCTTGAAATAAATATACATCACTATTCATATAAGTCATTATATATAAAGAACCTTACAAAATTACTTATCTTATGATTCTATTTCCTTCATAGAAGCTTAACCAATCCTTTCATGATTTCCTCAATGTCATGATCCTCAATTTAAACC